>VUQI01063885.1:522-18733 GCA_015106735.1 Paratilapia polleni
GCTCTCAGACTGCAGGCTACAGTTGTTATGAAGGGGGAAATTAGCTACAGAGACCAAAGAGTTTTTGTATCAGGCTGTAAACATGTTTATTTCTGCTGTAAAGTTGGACATTTTGACATGGGAGTCTATGGGGACTGACTCACTGCTGGAGCCTCTGGTGGATGATAGAGGAACTGCAGGTTTTGGGACTTGCCCCTTGGAGGAGACCAAAATCAGAGCTGAAAGACAGAACATTTACTTTTCCCTCTGAAGACGATATTTAGAAAACACTGTAATTAATCCCATTTTTATTTTTTACTGCTTTAATGGTAGATACAAGTTTATCTTAATGCTTGGGACAGAGATGAGCTTAGTGTGAATTAGTTCCAGTTTGTTTTGTACATTGTGTGCTATCTGTTGCTTTGGTGGGGTGTATTTAAAAATGGGCAGCTGAGAAAGCAGTGTTCTGGAAGACTTCAGAGCATTTTTCATCCATTAAGGTTCAAAGAGACAGATGAATTGCTTATGCAGCCATTCATAACCTTAAAGTCATTTCCCTACATTCATTACTGAATTAATAAAAAAAGTGGATCTCCTGGTAACGCTGTGTTTTCAGGGTCGGTGCTTCCCTGATAAGCTCCCAGGATATTTCCAGGAAATTCAATCACACCTGCTCAGGACTCATCATTTCATCACATTATTATGTAAATGGGACTCGACACAGTAAAAGTGATTCTGCACAGGTGGCCGTTTTATCTCTGGAAATGGTTTCTTTTCCAACATCCTTCTTCCTGGACTCCTCGTCCTGGTGTCCGTTCGCCTCCTCTTGCTGTAAAAGCTCTGTGTTGTTTGTCAAAGCAGAGACAGGTACATTCACTGCCTCCTGTATCTTATTTCCACTCAGAGTCCAGCTCCAGGCGGGGATCTGAGCTGAGATTTATACGTCGGGGGTTCGGGTTCGGGGCTCCGGGGAGGCTGCGGACTCCGACATGTTTCAGAGCAAAGAGAAAAAAATAAGCTCGGTGACGTCCCTCATAAATAAATAAGAGCTAAAAGGCCGCCGCAGACCCCCACAGGACGTCCCAGGGCTCAGGACGCCATTGTTAAATGTGACAACAATGGAATTTAAGCATGGCAACCCACAGGGGCCACAACTCAGAGAGATGGAGCGTCCCCCGTTTCCTGTTCAGGCTTCAAAGCAGAGCAGGGTTAAATGTGAGCCCAGATGTTACAGATGCTCCACTTTTTGTTTCACAGAGAATCTGATAAAAATCGGAGTTCAAAAAGCTCTTTAATTTCACATTTCCTGGTTCCCACACTTTGTGTCCACAAGTGAAGCAAACTTCACGTGTGAGTGCTGAGGGTTTAACGTTCACATGATCATCTCGCTTGTGACCGGAGCCTTGAATGTCCACTGGGGACCAACCATCAAGACAATCGCTGTAGGTAGCTACTTACCTGGTAATGCCAATGTTAGCAGCTCATGTGAACACTGGTTTCTTCCCATCCATCCTCTACCACCTATCTCGGTCCAGGCTGTGGTCGCAGTTTATCCCAGCCACCTCCTCCAGCTCTTCTGGGAGAACACCTAGGCATTCCCAAGTCAGTTGAGAGGCAGGATCTCTCCAGTGTGTCCTGGGTCTGCCCCTGGTTGGACATTCCTGAAACACCTCACCTAGGAAGTGCCCAGGAGGCATCCTGGTCAGATGCTGAACGACCTCAACTGGTTCCTTTTGATGTGGAGGAGCACTGGCTCTACTCTGACCTTCTCACCCCTACAGGGGAGCCCAGAGACAGGGTGAGGAGCACCCTATAAAGAACCATGTCACCTTCTCCAGGACAGGTTGGGTGGGATGTGACTGCTGTGTTTTTTGATGAGGAGAATCTTTTTAACATGAGGCCTGTCTCTTATTTGTTAATTTAAGACACTAAAACCTGAAATATTCTGTGTTCGTACTGACTTCAGTCTCCTCACAGTAAACTCACTCCTGTATTTAACTTTCCTCCCTTCCATTACTGATTTGTGTTTTAGCCCATTTATATTTATTTCTCTCTCTCTAAATGTAATAATCATATCTTTCCTGTGCCTTCTGTTTGCTCTTCAGTGGAAATCAGTGAATCAGAGCTGGAGGATTACCTGCTGCTGAGAACGCCTTCACATCTGCTTTATTTCCAGGTGAGTGCTGCCACCTGCTGGATCACCTCAACAGCAGAAGACGCCACACCTTTAAAACCCAGCTGATGTCTAACACTGCAAACCTTTCTGATAAAAACACCTCCCCAAAACATAAACAGCTGGAGTCCGATGTCTTCTAGTTTCTGTTTTAACTCGCTAAACTTTTTACTTGATAAAAACGCTTTGAGTGCTCGAGTAGAAAAGCGCTATATAAGAACCAGTCCATTTACCATTTACCTCCTATTGTTAGTCCTCAGCTGTTCAGAGTTCAGGTAATGCTGCAGAGCTAATCCAGATACATGTCCAGTTTATTAGGTACACCTGAACATGAATGCTGCTGTAAAACTCGACTTTTCTGCTCTTTATTAAAATGAGGATTTAAATGCTGAGCTCAGAGTCAGTGACTACATGTGCTGTACTGACAGGTTTCTCTGTCTCGAGTCCAGAGTGACTGAATTTACAGATTTCTGCCTAAACACATGGAGCACCTGGATCGAAGGTTCATTTCTCTACTTCATGCAGCTCTGTGTTTAATTTGTACTGTTTTATGGATTTTCTTTCTTAAGTCTGATTCCTGCTGCTGAATCATTCTCCCTGCACCCATTTAACTCCTTATCAAACCTGAGGGGGTGAAGGTACTGCAGCTGGATCACGAGACCTCGTTTCCAATTACTGCTCAAAAAAATGAAAGGAACATTTGAACAATTTTTATACAGTTGATTCGCTTTCCACTGTTTGTTTTGTGCTCAACAAATTCAATTTTTAACTTGAATATTTCCTTCATCAAGATCCGATGTGTGATATAAATATTCCCTTATTTTTTCAGCAGTATATACTGCAAATGATTACAGAATCAGAGGTGATAAAACTCAGCTGTGGGGCTTAAGCTGCATTTATCTGCCCTCATTAGACCCGGATCAGAGGATCAGAGGAGGGGGCTGTGGATCAAAGATCAGGCTCATATTTACCATTAATGAACACACCGTCTTATACATGAACACAGTCTCAATGAAAGAAACTGAGGAACACCCGGCTTTGCATGACATGAGGCTGTAGCTTCAGGATCTGTGAGGGGCTGCAGTTCATCACGAGAAAGCCGTTCACCTGCATGAGGGGAGCGCCCTCTGTTGGACGTTCAATAGAAGTACAGACAGACACATTAACGGTAGAAATGCTTTTTTCAGTTTGGAGGGGGTTTGTTCAGTTCTTCCTTTTAGGACAGCAGGGGCCAGTCTGGGCCTGTATTTCACCCATATGATGTCATCAGTGGGGAACCAGTTAAAATGATGATGAGACAAAAAGCTGCCGATGAAGAGCCGACCTGAACGACTCAGGAGAAGGTTCATGTCAGTCTGGTTTATTTATCAGAGTTCTTATTTAAGGTTTAAAGATCGGACCGCAGCGTTTACGTTTGGGAAAGGTTGTTCTAACGTTATTTTTTATTTTAAAAAATCTGTCTTGACATTTTTGGATTAAACTTACAGCTGGACTAAACTCCAGGTGTAACAAACATCAGATTTCAGTGTTCCAGGACACTCGGTGGTTTTTCCACCATCCACTCACTTTTTTCACGGAAAGTAAAACTCAAATCAAACTCCAGGTAAACAGCTGGACTCGATATGTGAGCCAGTATTACTCAACTTCACGAAATCGGCTTATTAGAGGTTTGGTCTGCTGATCAGATAACAATGTTTCCATTTTATTGTAATTTTGTTACATTTTCAGATTTTAAAAATGAATCAGGACTCTCACCGGCAGATAAAAATAATCATCATGACAGTTTTTGTTTGTGTAGTGTGTTAAAGTGTGAAGTGTTATTTTTAAAGATGACAGGAATCCATCCAGACTGTGACCGTGCCACACAAACTGGAACAAACTGAACACTTACAGAGAAGACGACCTCCTCGACTGAATGATCTCAAATTTATTCGACTGACAGGCTGAAGAACAAACACGAGCAGCGGCGTCGCCTCTGACGACGTTACACAGCGTTTAAGGCACGTTAACATCAGAGTTCCTCTCATGTGATCAAAGTAAAAAACATGACGTGTTAAAAACAAAAAAAGATCTCCAGAACTAAGTGAAGGCTGCTGAGAACGAAGGCAGGTCCATCAGACTGGTTCCCACAGCTCAGACCCACAAACCACAGCACCTCCAGCTCAGGGCTGCATTACAAACATCACTCAAACATCAGATTTTTAAAGGCTTCATTATTAGTTCTACAGCTGTTTAGTCATAAACTAACGTCAGGGACGCCGACTGTCAGTATCAGTGTGATAAGGACCAAAATCCTTGGGCTGGAGATCCTGGAACGAATCCTCCCTCCTCTGACTTTAACCACTTTTCTCTGTGGTGGAGGAGAACTGAGGACTGAGGAAAAGAGAGTCCGACTGCTTCATAATGTCAGGCTGGATGTTGCTGATGTGGAGAAACTACAGGATCCTGAAGATGGACTACAGACACATCAGCAGACACACTTCATCACATCAGATCTCACTGCAGGCCGAGTAAAACCATCACTTCATTACTGAGGCTGGAGTTTTAAAGGAAAAGGAATAAACAGCCTGTAAAGGGAAATGAAATGATTGTCACAGATCAGCTTCTCCTGTTTCCTGCTGCAGATGATCCAGAGGAGCTCCTCCTTTATTCAGGCTCTCTCTGACTGAACTCAGGCTCATTGAGGATCATCCTGAAGGCTGCAGCACACAGACACACAGACTGAACTGTGGAGAACCAAAACTCACTGTGATCACTTTAATCTTTCTTTTTAAATAATCCACAAGGAAACAACTTCACATGAAGCAGATTCAGCACATCGCTATGACAGGACGCCTCATCTCCTCTCCTATCACAAAGGATGCTCCAGTGTCTCCTCTGCTGAAGGAGGTACTGAAAGTCGTGGCTGGTCCCTTTGCTCTCTGTGAGCTTCTAACCTCCTCGGCAGTAATAATCAGCTGGTGAGGGAGCGGAGCTTCTTCATCATGTAAATGAGTGCTGTGTTTTCCATCTGAAACTGAACTCTGAACGCTCCTCTCCTTTACTGAAGTCTGCTGCTCATCACGCTGTTTCCTGTGTGACGCTCTGAGACCTTATGAGCGTGCTCCAAAAATAAAGAGCATGAGCTTTATTTCAAAAGGTTTCCAGCCTCAGTGACAAAGTGACATTTTTCACCTGGATGTCCTCACTGACAACAAACATCACGATAAGATCTGCTGTGGTGACGTGTGTCAGATCATCTGTAGTCCATCTTCAGGATGTTGGAGTTTCTCCACAGCAGACCCACATCATCAACATCCACGTCACATTGTGAAGAAGTCCATGTCAGAGCGCTCAGACTCTCCGAGCTTCTCACAGTCCTCATCAGATCTCCTTCACCTCATCACGTTCAACATGGGAAAAGTTATCGGGGACAAACAGGAGGCATGTTTTGATCTTTGAGCTGCACACAGAAGCTTCTGCAGCGTTAGATTTTAAACCTGCAGCTGCTGCGTTTTATTTACTGGCATGAATCTCACTACATGTTTTAATCCAACTTCCTGCAGTCAGAACCTGACACTCCTCCGCTCACACTGTGCAGGTCCATCCACTGAGCAGCAGGTGGCGCTCAGACTGAAGAGAAGCACCCAAAAAGGTATTTGATGCATTTGTTTTTTGTCTCTGTACCTGATCCTGTTACTGCGTTATAATTCACATCCATCTGTTCTCTGTATGCACAGCACGGTGAAGGTAAAGACAGGAAGTGAGACGCTGTTTCTTTAAACTCTACTTTCACGGACTCTGTACCCCGAGCCTCCAACCTAAGCTGTGATTGGTCAGCAAACATCACATGATCTGCTCTGATCCTCCTGCAGTTTGAACCCAGGGTTACAGTCTCACTGAGCCTCTAACACACTCTACAACATTTATAATTAAAACCATCATTTATCTTCATGTCTCTCTCACACACACACACACCTCCTCCTCCTCCTCTCCCTCTCTCTGCATCAGAGCTTGGCCTTGGCCTGGAAGAAGCTCATGATGGCGTTGAAACACTCGTCTGACGTCCAGCGCTCCACCAGACGCTCCACCTCGGCGTCGTTCACGGCGTGCAGACGCTCCTTCTCCATCGAGCGGATCAGCTGTTTGGACAGAGCCAGAGACTGAAAGAGACAGACATTAGATTAGATTAGCCTGTCAGTGTCCTGTTTCAGGTCCATTTCTTTCTTTGTGCTCTCCAGACACAGCACAGTTACTGCCACTACAGAGACACCTCACACCTGCTGATGGAAATCCACCTTTACTTTAGACCCGTTTAGCTTAGCAGACAAACCAGTCTGATGGACCTGCCTTCAAACAGGGAGAATCCAGTCTGAGCTCTGTGAAAACCAAGAACTAAAGCCTGCTGTCCCTCAAATCCCCGGTGTCAAACTAAAGACCAGAATGTCTTCAAGGGCGTCCACACAGGAAGTGACGATCAGCAACCAGAGGCTGGGATGTCTGCTTGTGACTGACCGTCAGCGGCAGAGCGAACTGCTTCCTGTGTGGACGCTGCTTTGCTGCCTGTTTTTACACTTAATTAAATAACACACTAACTGAGGGGTAAAAAGGTTTTCAGTCTCATCCACAGTCAGTGTCCCAGCCAGAGGAGGAGCAGGAAGCTGCTGTGAACGCACAGCACAGCTTATTTACGACACCTCTATGTGTGCACTACGATTAGGATATTTTCACCACTTTACCTGCAGACAGACAGGGAACTCAAGTGGTTCATCACTCTGCTCTAACCCACCAAACTCCATTAACAAAAACAGTAATTTAACCTCAGAGAACACAGGAGCTGCTGCTGTTTGGTGTTTTAAAGAGTCCGTTTGGATCAGAAACCACATCGAGTCCATTCCTGCTCCTCCAAACTGAGAGCATGCTGAATGTTAACCACAGTAACACTGACTGTGGAGAAGCTACTCACACTGTAAAGAAACCAAACTACCAAAAATATAAAAACCCTTCATGGCAAATGACAGTTACAAGTGTAGAAGTACATCCAAAAACTGGAAGTCAAATCACTCAAAATGAGAAAATATCCTGCAGCTGATCGCTAACATTTCTACATCAGCACATCGGCCGGACCCCTGCAAAGGGACACGAGCCCAGTGTGAGGGGCTGTGACACGACCAACAGGTTTGACTTCCAAACTAAATCCTAAACTGACAGTAAGTACTAGAGTAAGTACTCTAAAGTCGCACAGGACAAGTGTACTCTGTGTGTGTGTGTGTGTGTGTGTGATTACGTTGCGGGGCAGCTTGGCGTAGGCCTTCAGTCGGGTCCAGACCTCCGACTGGAAGCTGCTGTCGGGGAAAACCTCGGTGACCAGACCGAGCTCACAGGCCTGAACCGCCGTCAGCTTCTTGTTGAACAGCAGCATCTCGCTGGCCTGAAGACAGACAAATAAAACCAGAGAGAGACAGACAGTCCACAGCTGGCTCACATTCACACTGAGCAGTCATGATCATCTCGCTTCCTTCAGCTCCTGCCTGCAGCCTGCACAGTAACATGTCAGAAAGCAGAGGCCACCCAGAGGTGATGTCCTCAGGTATCTTCTTATGTCCAACCAACAATCCAAACAGACTTTACACCACTAAAAGCTCAGAGTGCTGCTGGCAGGTTAAACGGGACAATCTGCCAAAGTCTTCATTTGTTTTCTGTTGGTCCAGAAATCAGAAATAACACTGAGAAATTTAACTAAAAACGAGGCCACTAGAAAACAAATAGAAGACAAAATAAATCTCTTCATTTCATCACATCCACAGTCAGCTCACAGCAGGAAACGCACAGATCAGCAACGTTTATTTTATAATGAGACCTCACAGGAAAGGTCACCATCAGTGACGTGTAACAGTTTCAGCACCAACTCTGGAACAAGTGTTAATTTAAACTGAGTTTCAGGAGAGCCCGGGAGACAGATGAAGGTCTTTGGGTTTCTGAGTGTTGGTCAGACGTGCTGTAGACCCTGTTAAACCACAACTAACTGACCTGTGAGCAAAACTACGCAGTCCATCAGGAACAACGATGTTTCTTTTATTGCATTCATGTTTAAGTGAAGTGTGTGTGTGTGTGTGTGTGTGTGTGTGTGTGTGTGTGTGTGTGTGTACCTTGGCAGCACCCATTAGTTTGGGGAAGATGTAGGAGGAGCAGCCCTCGGCGCTCTGACCCAGCTGACTGAACGGAGTGTGGAAGGTGGCCTGAGACACACAGAGACAGTCACTGCTTCATGAACCAGATCCTCTGGAGATCCAGCGGTCCTCCTCAAAGCAACCAAACAGTCTGACCCAAAAACAGCGGTTCTATTGTTCTTTTATTGTTCTTGTCACTCAGTTTTAGCCAGACGTCCACATGTGGCACCAATCTGACCTGGAAACAGGTTTCAGTGGGGTCTGTGTGTCAGTGTGAACAGAAAATGGTGTGTTTTGATTGGACCTCCTTCTTCTTATCATATCTCCTGTTTCAGTGTTCACACTAAACATGTCTAAAGTTTCTAATAATGAGCTCAGTGTATGTACAGTAAACTCTGAGAGCCAAAGGCTCAGACTGCTCTAAACACTCCGTTTAGCAGGTTTTTTCCCACACTTGGCACCAGATGATGTCACAGAGAGTGTACGGGGTAGCCAAAGGGAAAAAAGTTGTCTTAAAGGGGAGGGTCTAAAACAGGGTGTGTGAGACAGAGGATGAAGTCAGGGGCTGCACCAAGGCCCAATGTGAGATAAAGAAGGATTATTTAAAACTGTGAATCATGCAAAGCTGCTCTAGCAGAGTCCAGGAATAAAAATATGGAGCTGGAGATGATCAGAAAAGGGCACCTTTAAAATGATTCAACAGTTAATGTTCCACAAAGAGGGGAAGTTAACAAGCTTATCATCCGCCGGAGTGACAAGCTGCTTTTATACCTGAAATCATTTGTGATTTTTAAAGTTAGCTTTGTTTGTCCTGAGTCACAGCTGGGACTTTTAGCCTCAGGATGCTTGTGAATGCAGACAGGGTTTGGGATCTGGTTATTTTGGTAAAAACGTACGGTTAACATTAGCAGCTTCTTACCTGGTGCTGACCGTTGTTTTCTCCAGGTAAAACAAGCAAAACCAGCTGTAAATGAGCTACAAGCTGCTGACTGAACTCTGCCAAAGATTGGCTGTCCATGAAGAGATGCATCACTCATTCTGTAAAGAAACCCTGTGTTTGTGTAATTTAACAGAGTGGACTCTTCTCTGCAGTCACTCTGTAACTGTGTTAGCAGCAGATGAGCTCATTAAGCTCAGATCTGCAAATCAGGACCCGTGTTATCTGGAGAAAGCAGTTTGTTGAGGATCAGCTGTAGTGTGTGTGTGTGTGGGGGGGTGCGCACCCTCTCTGTGGCGTAGACCAGGTCAAAGAGTCCAAACACAGTAACGGACACGCCCACAGCTGGTCCATTCACCACAGCCACCAGCGGCTTGGGGAAGTCGATGTAGGCCTTCACGTACTTCCTGCAGAGAAGACGGAGAAAACAAATAAACACACACAGAAGAGTCGAAGTGTTTACGATATTTTTGACACTTTTCAGGCTCTTTGGCACCTTTAAATCCAAATAAAGCTCAGAAAGCACCAAAATCCCGCTGAATGTACCGGCTGTGACTGAAAAGTTCCAGGAATGGTCCATAAAAATGAAAAACCTTATCCGATTTAAAGTTGGCTGATCTCCCCTTCAAGACCATCTCCTTGTGCAACTCTGGACTGTTTGCATGTGGCTGCTATTTTTATATGTCTCAGTAGAAGTTCCATTATCTCCATTTAATCTGCAATTCTGTGCTGCATCTCCTCCAGTGTGTCCCTCCAGTGATCCTTCAGCTTGATGTTTGAGTGACCGTTGCATACTCTGTATCAGCACACAATGGTTTCCTCTGAATGTCCTCCCTCAGACACCTCAGGACGTTACAGCAGAACTCTGCATGGGCAGTCTCGCCCTGGGGGACAAATTCAGAGGACAACCCCACGAAACAACGAGCATGATCCTCGTCGCGCCCCTCACCTGATGACACTGCCTTCAGGGTCAAACTGTAGACTGAAAATTGCCCGATCGCAGCCGCAGACGCCGCTCTCATCACCTGTGATGATCCTGTACGTGATATTCAGGTCGGTTTATTTGCTCGTTGCACAAGTTTGAGATCCGAGTGGTCCGGACAGGACTTCCAGGACTTGATCTGAAAAAAAGCAGCTGCTCCAGAGGTGAGCGAGGAGATGCCCTTTAAGGAGAGATCAGCCAGACCTGCTCCCATAACTGAATCATCATCATACCTCATTACGCTTCATGTAATGAAACATTCATCATGTCATCAACACGTTTCATGAGCCAGTGTAAAATCAGTCAGTAACAGTTTATTTATACTCCCACTTCAGCGCACAGGAACATTTTGTACTTTAAATGTTGCTGAATCAAGTCTTCAGACTAAAGCTAACCCTGCTGTTTTATTACAGCTTACAATAAAACTTTATTGATCACTTGAGAAATGCAGCAGTTTATACATAATTAACTGTACTTTTATAAGCTACAACATGCAGGGGATGAATATGAAAGCATCATTAATTCTCATCCAGTGATATAACCTGTTATTCTGAACTTTAGATTTAGAGACGTTAACATTTTTGTACTTTTATTTGAGTAAAATGCTTTTGCTACTTCCAACACTAATCAATCATCTAATCATGCAATCAGTCACCTGAGCAGCTCTCCACCACGCCTGGCCATCTCCTGCACCCCGTCCTCTGGGATCTTGGCGAAGTTGGTGAGGTCATTTCCGCTGCAGTAAAAATCACCGGCGCCTGAAACACGAGAACAAAGTGCTGACTGATGTTTAGTGTGGCTTTTGCTCATGCTTTTAATGGAGCTTCAGTTTAATCCCAGTGAAGACAGTCCTCAGAGGTGAGGGCCAACAGTGAGGAAGCAGCAGCTCACTGAGCAGCTCTGGAGCCTGACCATCATTACGAAGAAATGATCAAAACTTCATTTCTTGTATTGAAAAGATCTTATCAGCTTCCTGTTCAGTAAGATAATGATATAAAATGACAGCAACGGGCTCGATTATATCACACAGTTATAACACACCAATTTTCTGAACTTTTGCTCTGCATGCTGTATGTATTCTGGAAGCTGTTCATGGCAGCTGTGGTCCTAAACATGTGTTAAAGCTACTGAGGAGGTTATTTGTCTAAAAAACAGGCCTCAGAGAGCAGAAACCTTCAGAGGCAAATCAACAGCTTGGTTCATTCTTTAAAAAGCTCAGCAGCACCTGAAGACAACTCAAGTGGATGATCGCGGGATCCTTTCCATGGTGAAGAAGAATCCGGAAGAGTGCAACTATAATGTAGAGACACCTCCATGAGAGTGAATATGGAGGAATACTGAAGACAGGGGAGAACACAAAGACCAGAGTGGACTGTGAAAAAGGCCAAACAGCTCATGAAACTAAGGCAACCTGCAGCAGAACGATGGGAGAACAAAGGATGGAGAAAGAATGGAGAGTCTCATGATCTGAAGCATCAGCATGAGCTGTGAACACAGCGTGATGCACGGGCACGCACGGCGGTTTACGGATGATGTGACAGCAGTGTCAGGGTTCACTGTAACCACTGCCCTGAAGGCCCGAGGACAGTAAATAAAATGTATGTGGGGCCAGCTGATTGGCCAGCTGCTGGCACATTTGGGCCAGTGATGAACCTTCACTGTGAGCAGCCTGTGAACAGACCTGCAACACAAACACATTTAGGAGCACAAAAATGTGAATGAAAAGTAATACAAGTAGCTCCTGTTTTTCTCAACAAAAGGACTCCTGACACAACAGCAGTGAAGGCGACACTCGTTCAGTGTGGAACCTCTCTACACACACAGCGAGCAGCAAAGAGCCGGCGGCGGCGGCACCGAGACCGTGAACTCAGGCGGGGTGAAAGAAAAGGTTTCTGAAGCATTCACACAGCAGCGCCTGTTACTGTACTCACCTTTAAAACCCTTACTGGTAAAAAGCTAAGAAGAGTCCACAGCACGGGTTCAACAAGATGAAAGGAGGGGAAACGTTAGGCTGAACACTGCAGAGTGACACACTGTCTGCTCACACTCAGCCACATGCTGCAAAGCTTCACATGAAGACAGCCCAGGACCAAGAGGAAGGACCGAGCCTCATGTCACTGCTGAAGACCAAACTAAAGGCACAAAAAATAGCAAGTGAAGACAGCAGCAGCTCACAGGAGGAACCTCAGTTCAAGGAGGATTCAAATCACTGCAAAGGAATCACGACAAAGGCTTAAAAATCAACACTATTCATGCTGGGTTCATCTGAGCCCCAGAAAACAGGAAGCTGTGGATAGAAATGCAGCTGCACTCCGTCACTGGTTAATGAAACACTTTTATTCAAAGTCTCAAATTAAAGCTCAAAGTCTGATCTTTAATCGCATCATGTTTCATTTCTACTGGGAAAGCAGGTGGAGGCAAAACTATGAAACCTGTGTCCAAGTCTCTCATGCTGTCCCCCTGCACACCTGCACACTCATTTTTAGATGAACCATCAACAATAGGCTGATTTCTACCCTCCAAAACAGTACGAGTTCAGTCCACCAAATACAGACCTGAAACACAGTGTGTGTGTGAGAGTGTGTACTTATCTTTGTGAGGACAAAAATTTGCATAACAATATAGTTGTGAGGACCAAACGCTGGTCCTCACGAATTTGAAGCCATGTTTGAGCATTTTTGAGGCTTGAAACGTGGTTTTCAGGTTATAATTAGGTTATGATTAGGTTAGGTTTAGGTTTAGGCATTCTTTTCTGATGGTTAGGGTTAGGGTAAGGGGAGGGAAAACATTATGTCAAAGGAGTTTCCCACTAAGATGTCAAAACGAGTGTGTGTGTGTGTACCAGTAAACACGGTGATGACAGAGTCGTCTTTCGCCGCCTGCTCCAGAGCGGCGATGATCTCGTTGTACATCTGAAAGAACCACAAACGTAGGCGTGAACAATTTTATTTAAACAAATGAAAGAAAAAAACTCATTTTATTTCTTTTCTTTAAACTCAGATTTAAAGTAAAGTTTCTCTGTGACTTCTTTGGAAGCGTCAAACACACGCTGACCTCCGTCGTGATGGCGTTTTTCTTGGCGGGTCGGTTCAGTTTGATTGTGGTGATGTCATCCTCCGTGGTGACCAACAGCGTCTCGTAGGTCGCCCCGCTCCCTGCGGGCTTTGCAGCCACCTGGGCGGAGCTTCCAGCCTCTGCCTCCACCAGGGAGCCAATCAGGTCGCAGTACTGCTGCCGGGCTTCATCCTGAGATTCAAATAGGAACCAAAAAAAAAAAAAAAATTGGACGCATAAAGAGACAAAACACGAATTTATGTGTAAAAGAAAACCTCTCCTGCAGTGGAAACAGGAAAATCTGATAAAAAACACGGCAGGAACAAGAAGAGAACAAAAAAGGCAGAAGGAGCTGCAGCCATATTTATTCACACTTATTCTCGGTGCATTTTCGATGAATTACAGGAGAAACAGGGAAAGTTCCTCCGGTCCAAACGAGGCTCTAACGTAGCCGTTTGATGTGAAGGCTAAAAGACTTCCAACAGAGCACCACAAACTGCTGTTTCTCAAACTGAAGGAGACAGACATGATCCTTTACCTGACAGAAAGCTAATAAATCCATAAATGGATGTTAATAATCAGTGATGTAGCTTCAGGTTAAGCATCTCCTTCCTTTTGATGGACGTTCTCAGAGCGGTCCTACCTGTGAGATGGAGCCCAGAGACTTCCACGTGTCCCACTTGGCCTTGTTGACAAAGTCCAGCATCCCTGGTTTGGGGGTGTTGCAGGGACCCTGAGTGGCCTGAACGAGGAGGAAGATGAGGAGGAGGAGGAACAGGAGCAGGGTTAAATTAGTGACATAAAGGTGAAGTTAAACTGAAGTCTTTTGTAAACCCACACAAGCTGCTTTCAAGCATGGAGTTCTGAGTTTATGAAGTTTTCTGTCAGAGGTTTGCAGCTGCATGTAGAAGGAATCAACCACAAAATCCTTCATTTCAGCGCCGCGTGAGGAGAGGATGCTGGTGTTTGTATCCAAAACAAGTCATTAAAGAGGAATACGGCCTGCACGCGCTCACATCTGAGCACAATGCACATAATACAGGATCTTAGAGGGTTCTGCAAATATCTACAGCTAGAAGCTGACAGCATTTCCCATCATGCTCCTGGTGGAAACTGAGCAGAAACAGAAGCAGCTTCTGACCACCTCGTGTGTGACAGTCTGTGCAGCAGCTTATAAAAATAACATTACAGTGCATCACAAATCAAACGTGTTTAATATTTTTAATATTAGGTTCTCATGCAAACAGTGAAGCTCAGAGTGCTGTCAGCAGCCAATAGGAGCGCTCCCTCCGTGCAGCCAATGGTTTGCTCTGGAAAAACAGGTCAAATGAAAAAAAAAAAATAGGACGGAGAGATCCTATTGGCTGGTGACAGGACTGCAGTTCAATCACTGTTTGCAGGAGCCAAGAGGAAAAAATGCTTCAGAACATTAAACGTGGGATTTTACAACTGCAGGCGGCTCTGACTGAGTTTATGATGCAACTTCAGAAAAACTGTCAGGATTTTATCAAACTGGACGTTTGTCTGCAGCAGTGAAAGCATCTGAAAGGTTGTTTGGTGTAAATCTGATGTAACCTTAAAGTTTGAAACCACAAAAATGCAGCTTTTAAAGATGATGAGAAACTTTATGAGGCTGCTGTTTGTATTGTTCTTACAGAGTGACACGTGTGAACATTTAAAAACCTTTTTCATGTCCTTCTCTATGAATACAGATTCCTCCCACAGAAACACAAACAGCATTAACACCAATAAAATGACTTTTTTCTCCCAAATATAACAGAGTACTAAACGCCATTAGCTGTGATGTTATTAATATATTAGACACAGGTGTGTGGAATAAAATAAAAGGAATAAAAATGTAAAATAAAACTGATATTTCAGCTTTTAAAGGAGGACATGACAGAAAATGTTTGACAAACCTGGATTAACCAATAAAAAAAAAAAGCTTTAAAAAGGTTCATGTAGGAACACCAGACGTCTGGAGAAACAAATGTAAACATGTTAAACTGAACATGTGGAACATGAGGACAAACTCGTACCTGTTTGAAGAGAGCGTAGATCTTCAGTTTGACCTCGTTTCCCGGGTCTTTCTTCAGCGTCGACAGTTTGCTCTTTGCCTCCTCAAATTGCTCCACCGTCGCACCTGAAAACACGCAGTGACATCATCACCGATCACCAATCATATCACCATCAATAACTGCCAGCAGGCAGACGACGACTGAAACAACAGACACAGAAATCTGCAGCTTATATCGTAAATTAAAACAAAAAACAGACGTGGGAGTGAGAATATTTTAATTTCAGTCTGAAAATTAAGAGATTAAAGTGCTAAATTTACAATAAAAACAGTAAAATACTCTGAGATTGTAAAGTCACAATTTTACAGGAGGGGCTGGAATCAAACATCAGCCTCTGAGGCTGAAAAATGTTCAAATGTCCAAGTTTACAGCAGAAATAAACATGTTTACAGCCTGATGGGTCTCTGTAGCTAATTTCCCCCTTTGTAACACCTGTTTATAACTCACCTGTTTAAACTGTATTAAGGCTGAACGCGTGAGCAAAGATCATCACATTCGGACTGGACCATTTAAAAATATCACACTGAGTTTCCTCCGTCTCACACAGACTGAACAAACGTCTTACTGCCAGCGTGTGGACGGATCATTTCGAACGTTTCGGATGACGTGGACCTCGCAGCAGATACTCACCCATCATGGGAGACGCTGTGGTGTGGAACGTCACAATGGGAATGGTGGATCTGACCAAACTGGTGACACACAGGGAAACGTTCGGGGTGAAATAAAAGTCAGACTCATTAAACATCATGTGAGCATGAGAAACTTTTACCTACGTCAGCACATTTAACACCAGTTTACCTCCCTAAGAAACAATGAAACCTTTGGAGTGACTGCAGATCAAAGCTTCCCTCACACAGGAATAAATCTGATGAAGAACCTCGTTCTGGTTTCTTCATAAAATAAGATTAAACACAAATCAAACAGTATAAATGTGAAATATCAGGGGGCCTAGAACAGCTCCCTGTGGTGCCCCACCACTGTCAGGAAGCACGTGACCAACAAACGGTGACAGAAACGTTCATCTCATTTTATCAAGCTGCTCCTCTTCTGCACGCACAGGAACACGTGACAGGCTGTACCTCAACACGTGATACTTCCAAACCGTGAACCCTTCATGGAATGAGTGAAGCTCAGCCTCATCATCATCATCATCATCATCAGGTCATGTCCGCTCTCTGAATCTGGAGCAAAGGTCGCGGCTACCTGCAGCTCGCACAGCCGCTGATATAACAAATAAATATGCAGCATTTCCGGCTGCTTTCACTGTGAGAGGACCGATGCTGCTCTGGTAGCTTAGCATCAGCCGCTGTCAGTTAAACAGCTTCCTCCTGACGGTCTCTGTGCGCAGCCATGCTAACTGTTAGCCTCCCTGCGGACTTCACCAATGACTTTTCTCACTTCAGTTAGCATCTAAACCACCAACTAACCGCTTCAAACACCGCAACACCAGCGATTTCTCCGAGAGATACCTTCTTAATTTGACAAAGCGCCAGGGAGCGGAGCACCTCAGAGCGACACCGGCCATTTAAACCCAGATAAGGAGGTCCAAAGTTCCGGAGGACGGGCTGAGGTAGTGAAGAGTTAACTAGCTTAGCCACACAGGAGATAATCAGCAGCTAATCTGCTGTTTACGTCTCTGGTCGCGCCCACTCCGCCGTCTCCCGCTCTCCCATTGGTTGAAGCGAAGCGCCTGCCAACGTCGACTTGCCCAATGATCGGAGGCTTTGAGAACGAGTGTGCAAATTTAACCAATCGAAACGCGCGCTCCCGACGAACGACGCCCCCGTGCGTGTGCGGGGCCAATCGGCGTCGGCGGCTCATTAATTATGCGATGGTACGGGCCGCTCCGGGGAAAGATGATGCAGAGGCTCTGACGCTCTGTCCGCCTGTCTGGATGCTGAAATAAAACCATGCCGCAGCCAAAATCTCGGAAAATCGCCGTGTTGGGCTACAGATCGGTCGGTAAGTCCTCTCCGTGTTCCTGCCTGCCCTAAATTACCAAATCAGCCCTCGATTTACTGAGGCGCATGTCAGTCTGAAGCCATTCTGCTACTATGAGTGGATGTGAGGCTCGTCCTACGGGAATATTTGGACACTCTGTCCCCTCACACACCGCATGGACGATCCACAGCACCGTGTCTGATATCTGATAAGAGCCAGCCAGTCCTTCCATCCTCATCTTCAGCAGTAATTGGCTTCAAGCTGGGATTGGGTCTCTGACAGCCAATCAGATGCCGCAGCAGGTGCGGTCCTGATGCTGCGGGGCTGAGAGTATCCCGACAGGTGATGCAGGAGGTCCCGGTGAGCTTCACCTGAGCACGTGTATATAACCTCAGACATTAGGAATGAAAATCACCACTAATGTGACCAAAGAGAGTCGCGTTAACCAGAGCTGGGTACAGCGTTATCAGCTTTAATCAATAGATTTATTACTTATCTATTAATAATTAAAACAGGCTGTTAGATTGTGGAAAATCCTTCATATTCTTTGTTTCATACATAAAGATTTTATTCTATAAAATTATATCAGCTTCTGATGAATTTAGCACAAACTGCATTTCCATCTTTGTTTTTTGTTTTTTTTGCTTAGTAACTAAAAAGCAATAAAATAACCACAGTCTGTATATGAAAGATGGATGTTAGGAGCTAACACTGCATCCACAGACTGTACGGGAGCATCACACAGGCACAGATACCTGGTAATCAGTGCTCAGTAACATCCAATCAAATCCTAGAATTTCACTTTGCACCAAACCTGGAGCTCAGACTTCTTGGACGGTCTGTTTGTCCAATTAACCGCACAGCAGCCATATTATTGGTCAGATAATTGCATTAAAAATGCTCCAAATGGCTCCAACA
>VUQI01063885.1:18753-40462 GCA_015106735.1 Paratilapia polleni
TCCTCCATTTGTAAACAACAGCACAAACACGGTCCAGAGGTCCAGTTCAGGGACTCCAATTAGATGAGGTGAAGCCTAGCAGACAGCTAGCTGCTACAGCCACCTGTCAGTCAAAGAGGCCACGCCCCTAATAATGCAAACATTACAACAACAGGTGTTATGAAGGAGGAAATTAGCTACAGAGACCAAAGAGTTTTTGTACCAGGCTGTAAACATGTTTATTTCTGCTCTAAAGTTGGACATTTTAACATGGGAGTCTATGGGGACTGACTCACTCTCTCTAATGTCCAGCAGGGGGCGACAATGAGAAAATGAGCATGCTGCTCAGCTGATCTCTGAGCTCGTTAAACTCTTTCCTTATCAGTTTCTGGTCTCAGTCGCTGGTTTTGAGTCTGACTGAATAAAACATGATGTTCGTTTGGAAATTACAGGTCCATTCATCATTTTCTTACCTTTGTATCCAACTTACAGTTGCTGCATCAGCTGGAATAAGCTGGAGTTTTGTGTCTGAGCCTGTTTCTCTTTCAGCAGAGACTTTACGTATCCGAGCTGTAGATATGAGCTGAGCAGCATCCAGTGATCACACCGTGGATAACAGTTTCTGGTTGCTGTAGCAGCTGATCGGGCTCGTACAGTGTGTTTGTATCTGTGTGTTTGTAGGGAAGTCTTCGCTCACCATCCAGTTCGTGGAGGGACAGTTTGTCGACTCGTACGACCCCACCATAGAGAACAGTGAGTTGAGTATTGTCATCACAGTTTCAGTGCTTGTGTCGTATCAAACATCTCTAACGTCAGCGACTCTGCCTCAGCGTTTACGAAGACCATGACGGTGAACGGTCAGGAGTACAACCTGCAGCTGGTGGACACGGCCGGTCAGGTGAGGTCGTCTTCAGGTAACCCCTCTGTTAACGTCGTCTCCTTACAGAAGAACAATGTGTGTGTCCGTCTGTGTGTAACTGTGTGTGTTGCAGGATGAGTACTCCATCTTTCCTCAGAGTTACACCATCGACGTCGACGGTTACATCCTCATCTACTCCGTAACATCCTACAAAAGGTAACGACGGACCGTCTCCTCTTAGTCAGAGATGGATGAGTGTAAAGACAGATATCATGAGGCCAGCTAACATTTCAGTGTTGGATAGCTGTCTGCTGACCGTACAGTCCCGGGTGAAAAATAGTTCCAAAAGGAAAGTTGTGCTAACTCTGGGGACATAACCTCGCTGTCTGACAGATGATCTTGTTGGACTTTGTCACAAAGGGAAGTTTGTGTTTTAGATCTGTTGTATATCATCCTTTAATGATTAGAACATAAATAAAACTGTCACGATCGAGCGGAGTGAAAAAGATGAGGAGCTCACGCTCTTGACCTCTCACCCTGGAGTCCGACTCTTGGCCTACCGAGCTAACTGATGAAGACGCTGATTGTAGGGTGTGCAGATGGTTGCGGGTGCAGGTGGTCAATACAGCGAACAGTTCTGGCAAAGGGCAGGAAGAAGGTCACAGAGGAGGAAACGCAAAATACACAAGGAAAGAAACCAAGAAAACATGAGGAGGAAGGTGAGAAAATAGATGAACGCTCGACTCTGTGAATAACCCGGCCAACAGGACGAGCTACACGGGTCGTACAGATATACAGGAGGGTGATTGGCTCACGGGAAATAGGTGTGACAATTTAAACACAGGTAAAACTGACGAGGGCGAGGGTGAAGCTTAGGCTACGTCCACACGTACACAGGTATGTTTTAAAACAGGGATTTTTATCTCCGTCCACAAGAAAACACAAAAAAGCAATCTCAAGTGGTGTCATGGGCATGCCAGAGCAGCAGGTGGCGATATAACCCAAACTGTGAGGAAACGCTGGCCAATCAAAGCAAACAAACAATAACACGGCACCAGAACAGGAGATAAAGGCGCACACCTTTAACACTGCGAGACAAAATCTCAGTTTTCATCGTCCAGAGTTCCTGAAAATCTTCACCCTAGAAGGAGTTTTTCAGTGATCCAAACGCCGTTTACGTGTGGTCGAAAGGCCAAAATGCAGAGAAGAAAATACCCAAAACAGAGACAGGAAGTGAGACTGACAGCAGGACTGACTTAAATCTAAACATAACCAGAATCCAAAACGCTCGTCCGTGGTGTCCACAGCTCTGCAGCTGTGACTGAGTCCTAACAGATAACAGGACTGCACACTAATGAAATATTTAACCTGCTTTTCTGCCCAGTCTCATTCTCTGTGTCTCTGTGTAGTTTTGAGGTGGTCAGAGTGATCCACGAGAAGCTGCTGGACATGGTGGGAAACGTCCAGTATGTGCACACACACTCACACTCACGTTTGTACTTCTGTCCTCATAAAAAAGTCAAAGCAGTCCTCTCAAAGATGTATAAATGTGCAGACGTTTGAGGTGAAGCCTTTACTCTGAAACTGACAGGTGCTGACAGAGTTTGGTTAATAAAATACTTTCTGTTACAGCGACACGTATCCATAACCTGCCTCACCGATCGGAGTGAGGATGAGGCTCTGCTGCCTTTCCTCCTGTCAGACTGAGCTCAGGGATTAACCAGCGTCCTCTCTCTCTGTCTCTCTGCAGAGTACCAATTATTTTAGTCGGGAACAAGAAAGACTTACACATGGAGAGGTAGGACGCCTTATCTCACTGCAGCAGGCTTTACATAATTAATGTGTTTTAAAGGTTACCAGAGTGAGAAACGGGCTTCATGTTTTTAGCTCTGAAAGGTCGCAGTCGTACGGAGGATGGCGCTCCGCCTCCTGCATGTGTTGTTGAAAGAAAGCTTCTCAGAAACACTCTGACCCTCGTCCTTTTTTGGGAAAGAGGAGACGGTCCTCGTCACTGAAGCCTGAAACTGAAACAGGAAATGCTTCAAACCCAGATTAGTTAATCTGATCCCTCAGACTCTGACTGTCAGGCTCCTGCAGCTCTGATGGTTTTCATTTCTGCAGTAAAGACGTGAGCAGACCCGACCAGACTTCCTAAAAACAGACTGCACGCAGCCTTTAGCAGAGCGACACTCATGCCAAAAACAACCCATAATGCATCACTGTATGTATAAAAAATGTGCGACAGCAGGGCCGTGTCCACACTCTTCATAGTAACACTGCATTTTAAAACTCAGCACATATGAACACACATTACATGAGCATTCACACCAGTACCAGCGTCATAAATGCAGAATTTAAACATTTAAACATCAAAGTCAGCAACACCTCCATGCTGAATTAATCACTGGAAGGAGAGGCTGAAGTCTTATATTCTTCTGGAAAAGGGTCATGTGATCAGGGGAGGACACATAATAGTTGATAAGCCCGAGTCAGGCTGAATATATTTCTAAAAGCCTCGATTTCTGTCCGTCCAGACTAAAACCCAGTCTCAGTTTTCAAACTGGAACCAGGTCAGCAATGTTCTCAGCATGTTTCTAAAGGGCCGAGTTGTCAGGACTACTTATTGTCTAAACCCTAAAACCAAGTCTGAACCAACCATCAACCTCCTCAGCTGGAAAATGAAGCCAGTGCTGAAGCACCAGAAGCTGCAGTTCCTCTAACGTCCACTAGAGGCTCCAGCAGTGAGTCAGTCCCCATAGACTCCCATGTTAAAATGTCCAACTTTACAGCTCAGCTAACTGGAGTCCCTGAACTGGACCTCTGGACCGTGTTTGTGCTGTTGGAGCCTTTTGGAGCATTTTTAATACAGTTATCTGACCAATAATTTGGCTGCTGTGCGGTTAATTGGACTAACAGACCGTCCAAGAAGTCTGAGCTCCAGTTTTGGTGCTCAGTGAAATTCTAGGATGTGATTTGGATGTTACTGAGCACTAATTAGCAGGTATCTGTATCTGTGTGACGCTCCCATACAGGCTGTGGATGCAGACTGATAACCAGGCTAGCTAGCATTAGCTGATAACTTAGCACTCCACCCTCTTGTCCAAATATGGTCGTTTCTGGCTCCTACAAAATAATATGGGAGCGGCCGAAGTTCAAGATTCAACATGTCCGGTCTTTATGTCCTCACAATGCAGGATTGTCCTCTCTGTGATGGTTTCAAACTGAGAATTGTCCACACAAACATAGAAAGACGAGTACACACACACACACACACTGCGGCAGTTTGACACTTGATTAGACTGACTGAAGACTGCAGCTCCAGTTACTGACCCAGTGTGTGTGTGCTGCAACTCTGCAGCCTCTCCGATCCAATTACAGCTGTGAGATAAAGCTTTTACAGCAGAAAGGTGAGGAAAGTGAGGAGAGGATGCAGGAAAGAAGGAAAAACAGGAGAGGAGACGAATGAACAAATGAGTGTAAAGGAAAAGAAATAAAACAGCAGTGAAGAGAGAGAAAAGACAGGAAAACAGATTTTATCTGTACACAGCAGCAATGTGTGAGAAATGTAGGGATTCAAAGCAATAAAAAATCTCAAATATACAGAAGACCTCATTCACTGAAGAAGTCTTATTATAGATTTCATAGAAAAGACCTAATTTATTAAGAAAATGTCTCATAATTATAAAAATTCCCATAAATATGAGAGAAAAACTCAAACAGTTCTATAAATTTATAAAGAAAAATTCTCATAATTATTTTTAAAAAATCTCATAAGAGAAATTACACGAGAAAAACGAATAATTCACAAAGAAAAAGTCTTAATTATGAAAGAGAAAACAGTCTTGAAAACATAAAGACTTGTGTTGTTGTGTAGAGTGATCAGCTACGAGGAGGGGAAAGCCCTGGCGGAGTCGTGGAACGCCGCCTTCCTCGAGTCTTCAGCCAAAGAAAACCAGGTGACAAAGCACACGCGAGTCTGTGAGGTGACGCCGGTCAGCAACCCTCCAGGATCCCACTGACCTGTGTCCTCCTTCCTTTCAGACGGCCGTGGAGGTGTTCAGGAGGATGATCCTGGAGGTGGAGAAGATGGAGGCGGGTCAGCCGCAGGGTCGGACGCCCTGCTCTATGATGTAGCTTCTAAAACCCATCAAGCTCACCCTTCCAGCACCACCGACCCCACCACTGTCCACTGCAGGCAGAAGAGCCCCATTAGCGTTAGCCTCCATGTTAGTCCTTTTATTCGTCAGACTCCCTAAGAACACGTGATCCTGAGAGTTTCTGACCACGTCAGATAATAACAGAGACAGCACAGTGGACAGGAAGCCTCAGGATCGTGTTCCTAAAAGAAGTCCTGCAGACACTGTGCCGATTTTTTCCAACTGAACTGTGAACTGTAGATTTCCAGAACATCTGCACTGAGCTGGGAGGAGCTTTGGGGATTGAAACGTGTTGCTTCATGAAAATACACTTGAGGACTTTAAGTAAGCAGATATAAAAGTAGATTTTCTTAAAATATAAACATTTATTGTGCATTACTCTTTAGCTGAACTTACAATAAGACTGAGGATTTGTTAAAAGCATGAGTTCTTCCCTTAGAGAGTTGGTATGATGGCTTATTTTCAACACAACTTTAAACGAACAGATTTTCAGATGGAGTTTGGTCTGATGTTAGATTGATACCCTGAATATAAACTTTGGTTGGCTCATTTATTGAATGAGAGAGCAGAGCATAAAGATTCAGACATAAGCGATGCATGAGTGTGCTGTACGTCCTCCGTTTATCGTTAAGTTTCATTTACATCCTGTTTGTTCACTCGATGACATTGAAGCTGCTACTTGAACTCCCCTCACTGCCCCTCTTCTATATTAAAAAAAAACACTTTTTATATGTAAAAAAGAAGTTTTTCTGTTTTTATGATTGTTCTCATTAAAGCTGTGTTCTATTGTTTGGCTAAAAAATGCTCCGTGTGTCTTTACTGAGGCTGAGGATGATGAAGGACCCAACAATACATCCCATTTTCTGAGGTAGTACACCTTGCTAGTACTGGGTTGGACCCCCTTTTACCTTCAGAGCTGCCTTCATTCTTCACAGCATAGATTCAACAAGTTGCTGGAAACATTCCTCAGAGATTTTGGTCTATGTTGACCTGACAGCATCACTCAGTTGCTGCAGATTTGTTGGCTGCACATCCATGATGTTAATCTCCCGTTCCATCACATCCCAAAGGAGCTCTGTGGGACTGAGATCTGCTGACTGTGGAGGTCATTTGAGTGCAGTGAACTCACTGTCATGTTGACAAAACCAGTTTGAGCTTTGTGACATGGTGCGTTATCCAGCAGCCATCAGAAGATGGTACTCTGTGGTCATAAAGGGATGGACATGATCAGCAACAACACTCAGGTAGGCTGTGGGGTTTAAATGATGCTCAGCTGGTACTAAGAGGCCCAAAGTGTGCCAAGAAAATATCCCCCACACCATTACACCAGCAGCAGGCTGAACCGATGATACAAGGCAGGATGGATCCATGGTTTCATGTTGTTCACACCAAACTCTGACCCTACCATCTGAACGTTGCAGCAGAAATCGAGACTCACCAGACCAGGCAACATGTTTCCAATCTTCTGTTGTCCAGTTTTGGTGAGTCTGTGTGCCTCAGTTTCCTGTTCTTAGCTGACAGGAGTGGCAGCCGGTGTGGTCTTCTGCTGCTGTAGTCCATCCATGTGCGCTCAGAGATGCTCTTCTGCATATCTTGGTTGTAACGAGTCGTTATTTGAGCTTCTGTTGCCTTCCTATCAGCTCAAAGCAGTCTGGGCATTCTTCTCTGACCTCTGACCCCAACAAGGCATTTCCTCCCAGAGAGCTGCTGCTCACTGGATATTTTCTCTGTTTCAGACCATCCTCTGTAAACCCTACAGATGGCTGTGTGGGAAAATCCCAGCAGATCAGCAGTTTGTGAAACACTCAGACCAACAATCACGCCACGTTCAGTCACTTAAATCACCTTTCTTCCTCATTCTGATGCTCAGTTTGAACTTCAGCAGGTCGTCTTGAGCGTGTATACATGCCTAAATCCAGTGAGTTGCTGCCATGTGATTGGCTGATTAGATATTTGCATTAATGAACAGTTGAACAGGTGCAGTGTTGCTGATGCATTTTTACCAGGGTACTTGTGTTGCCTTGTTGGAGTTGCTCCCTTAGAGGCTGAACTCAGGGAATGAAAGTCAGACTGCAGTAAATACCAAAGATCAATGACTGAAGGTAACCAAAGAGATGGCAGGTTACCTGATGGGTCTCTGGTGTAGTCCTGTGCCAGACTAACAGTCTAAAAGATGTTTAAGCTGTTGTCTCACAGGACAAAGAAATCCAGCAGATTCACCTTTGAGAGGCTAGAATTGGGCAACTTCTGTCTTTAGTTGCATAATCAATCATCAAAAAGTTGCTGTGTCTCCTATTTGTTGTTCATCTGATCCATTAATGAGGTTTTTGTTGCAGCTCTGGTGGGGTTATTTCCATAGTGCTGTGACCAGTCCAACCAGTAGAGGGCAGCCTCAGTCAGTAGACAGCAGCTTCAGGTCTGAACACCTGTAAAGCAGGAGTTTTACATTCAAGGGTCAGACGTACAGTTCATTAACATGCTTTCATTTTAATAGGAAAGATGTCTGTGTTTGCACAGTTTAGTCCACATAACGTGTATTAGCCTTTATAACTCGTAGTCAGGGAAATACTGCACTCAGGTTATACAGGCTGTACCTGACGGCGGTCACACAGTCGGCTCACAGCAACCAGTTTCACAGCCTCAATGTGACAGCGAGCCGTAGTACTGAATAAAAAAGGGAGCTTATGTAACAGCAGAGTAATAAATCTTTAACTTTGTTCATAGAGGTATTTCCACAGGTCTCACCTGTTCACAGGTATGAATATGATCTACGATCAGTACCATACACTTCTGTTATGAAACTGGACAACAGAACCAGAACACGAACGTCATCCGGCTCACGATCAGTTCACAGGTTGTTGTAAACTTTAAAATACAGACAGAAAGTTCTAGGTTTTCTTGTCACTGTTTGGCTGAATTACACAAACGAATGAGAATTTAAATCCACTGACCTCGAAACTGAGCACCGTTTGGGTGAAGACCCTCTGGGTGATCCCCGTGATCACTAAAATCTGACCAATACTCTGGGACGAGCAGCAGTTCTTGTGGAGAGATGGACGGTCGCCTCGCCATGCCATGAGCTCGTTGGACCTTTGGCCAGAGGAGTTTTTCAGAAACCTCCCTCTGAATGACCTACCTGTGTCAGGAGAGAGCACGCAGAGGCCTCATTTAACCAAACCTGTAATGACTGTTGCCAAACCAAGAAACACAACGTGTGAAACAAAACAAGAGGAAAGACAGGAGTCTTACATACAGGACAGCTTGGACACAGGTGGAACTGAAGAGGGCGGGGCAGGTAAGCACAAAGGAGGGAAACCTGCCAACCATCGGGGAACCGGGGGTAACAGTAACAACAGGAAGTGAAGGCACAGGAGACATGCAGGGAAAAGCAGTTACCAAAATTAAACAGGAAGGACAGGAAAACACAGGAGACACAAGGAGAATGAAAACACCAGAAATACAAAAGGGAGTTTTTCCTTCCCACTGTCGCCAAGTGCTTGCTCATAGGGGGTCGTCTGACTGTTGGGGTTTTCTGTCTAATATTGTAGGGTCTTTACCCTAAAATATAAAGCGCCTTGAGGCGACTGTTGTTGTGATTTGGTGCTATATAAATAAAACTGAACTGAATTGAAATACAAGAAAGAAGGTTCATAATAAAAACAGGGACCAAAACTCAACAAAAAGCAGAACCGTGATGCTAAAATTCACCTTACAGCTCCAACCTTTGACCTCGAGCTCAGAGAAAAAAGATTTTTTTTCAGTTCTGGGACTTCATGTTCGTGCTGCTGTTTGGCTTCAAAGTGACTTTCTGAGAGGATCTGCTGGCAGATGGACTCTCAGGCCTCTTTACGCTCAGTGCAAAAGGAGTGTAACGCACCTCATTTCACATGTAATGGAAAAACTTTAAAATATGACTCAAAAAACAGGAAATACAGTACGACTGAAACACTCAGTTTATGTTTAGTTTTTCATTCATATAATGCTTAAATGTCTTAAATGTCTTAATTTACTTATGTCATTTTATTCCTGATTTATTTTAAAGAAAAACCAACAAATTAACCAAATCAGTGTCTGACAGTCCCACAGTCACGTCTTCCTGCACTGAATGCTCAACAATTTCTAATACTTTAACAACTGTGGTCAGTGCAGGACTTCTCTGAGTAGCACAGAGTACTTTTATGAGTACTTTTACTGCAGTAAAGGATGGGAGTACTTCCTCCTGGGCCCTCTGAGCTCTGACTGCAGCCTGTTTGTCTCTCTGTAGAAACGTGGCATGTGCAAGATCATTGAGCTGCAAAGCTGCGGCCAAGCACTTTCTATTGAGCCCACACACACACACACACACACACACGCAGAGCAGAATCAGCAGACACGTCAGGATGAAGGGAAAGCGCCGAGGCAGCAGAAACCTTTAAAGCCCGGTCTTTGTCCGTGCTGCCCGGCCCTCGGCCCCGGCTCGCCCCACGCTCGCCCCCCTGCCGTATATATTGGGGTGTCCAACTTTTTCTCTGTTACACTGTGTGTGTGGTTGTGGGCCAGGTTGGACAACATCCAGTGGGCGAAAATGTCGCAGTACTCTGGAAAGGTGAGTAAGAGCGGCGGCGCTGGTGGAGACCACAGACTGATGTGGATCACTTTAACTTTTCTCTCTGAGCATCCAGTGGAAATTACATCAGAAATTCAAATGAATTTCAGCTGAAAATTTAAAGTGTACTCTCCCTAAAATGTCACAGTTTTTGAATGGAGTTTGGTGCAGCTCTGCAGGAAGTTTTCTGTTCATTTAGTTCTACATTTTAAATGTTTTAAAGACAAAAACAAAACAAATAAATGACAATAAACCATCTGTTAAAGTTTGTTCTCATCTAAAAATTTTACTTGTTTTTGTTAAAACTTTTTTGGAAACAGAAGATTTTAAAGGCTTTCACTTTGACCCACAAAAATTCTCCAAATATCTTTGGAGTTTCATCTGAAAGTAAACTGGAGGATGTTAGTGGTGGAATTTAAGTCTTTAATAAAAACCACTGAACTCATTTTTTAGGTAACTCAGAAGCTGACTACCTGCTGGATTTACCTCCTCTCGTCTGAAACCAGCTTTTGCCCTGAGATTCAGGTCCCAGAGCAGATTGGTGCCTCCTGAAAGTCTCGTCTTTTCTGCCCTCGGCTGGTGTACCTTCAGCAGCAGGGCTGGCTGTTTAGAGCTTTTATGGGAGGTTTAAGGGGCTCATGTGCCAGTAGTTTGAGTTGCCTTCAGGACCCTTGAGTAAATGCACTTATAGTTATTTTCCAGCGCTGGTTCTGAAATGTAATTTTATTTCAAGATGTGTGTGAATACAACTGAGCAGACTCACAAACCTCAGAGAGCTCGAGGTGAAACAGACAGGACTGATTTTACTGACCGACAGACCGACAAACATCATTTCTGTGAGAAGAACTTCTCGAAAATCCCCCAAAAACCTTTAAACTCATCGTCAGCGCCTGACTGTGCATTTAATCTGCTCTCCGTGACTTTAAAACATGAAGACATTACATCTCTTTCTCCTGTACTTTATGTATACATTTTTACTTAAAGTTTCCTAAACCAAAAGACGTGCAGCTCAGTGACTGTCGGTGTTTGTCCTGCAGATTACCTTCTATGAGGGGAAGTGCTTCACCGGCAGGAAGCTGGAGGTCAGAGGTGACTGTGATAACTTCCAGGACCGCGGCTTCATGAACAGGTAACTTCGGGTTTTCGTTGTTTCAGAAAATTTTCTTCATATCACTTTCTGTTTCTTCCATCCAAAAACAGCTGCACGTATTCCCTCTGAACATGTTACAGACGTTCGTTTTGTTATTTTTACTTTTACTAAAGACGTGTGAATCTAAACGGGAGTCAGTACACCCACAGACCTTTAATCAGACCTCTGAGCTTAAGAAACTGAACAGAGCTGCAGGCACAAGTCCTTTGATTGATTAGCTGATCAAAAGAAATTCACTATGACTTTATGTTCAAGATATCTCTGCATTATATTCAAAACATATCAGCTGAAGCTAAAAATAGTGCCAGGCCGGTTTTTCATGTGATGCCAGTTTGTACCACAAGGTGGTGCAGTGTATCAGTGTAACCTTTATTTAACCAGGTAAGTCAATTCAATTCAATTCAATTCAATTTTATTTATATAGCGCCAAATCACAACAACAGTCGCCTCAAGGCACTTTATATATTAGGGTAAAGACCCTACAATAGTCATGAATAACAGATTATTGTGTTAAAGGAGGTTTGGGGGAAAAGCAAAGGCTCCTGAGGAAATGGGGGTGGGGCTACAAACAAATTTCAGAAGTTCAAAGAACAGCAGCAAACATCTGAAAACACTTCAGTGGAGAAACGCTGCCCCCTGGTGGTGAATGTGCACAGAGGAATTACAAAAAGTACCTTTAACAGTTTCTTTCACTTTCTAAACAGAAGTCACATTTTCTGCTCTTAGCTTCTTAAGTGTGGGAATTATTTGATTATTTTTTGCAGAAAGATTCCATCTCTTTCCATCTTTTGAATCCTTTTTGACATTTGATATTTATATAAAGTCATATATATATATATATATAAATTTATATTTTTATTTATTTATTAACAGACAAAAGAACAGCAGCAAATGTGTTACTTTTGGTCATACTAATTAATTTCATTTGACTTTTTTCATTATTTATTTTATTTTACTGATTTTATGGCTGTTGAACAAACCTACATCTGAAAAACATGAATTTTATGGAGAAACCATGATGATGACCAACAGCTTACACTGAATACACCAACAGGATAAATAACATAAATTCACAGTAAAGTCCATCTACTAATTTACACCAGTTCATTCTGACCGTACCAAACCTCTGGCCTCATGCTGTTCTTCATCAGAGCATGAGGCCGAAACTTCGGCATGTTTGTTGACATGTTGCTCAGAATAAACTGGTGAAACTGAGATTTCTCTGATTTTTCCTGAAGTGCCTCCTTTTTACCTTCATATAATCAACAGTGGACCTTATGGCTTTGTTCCATCACCTCAGATGATCGTGCTGTGAAGGTGCATCCTCTTCAAAGACCTGAAATTCATCCCAGTCATTTTTTTTTGATTAGTTAAAGCTACAAAATTCAAAGCCTGGAAGCCTGATAACGAGGGCCTGAAAGCGTGCCTCTGGAAACTAGAGTGTAACATCTGGAGCCTCTGCTTCATGTTTTCAGGGTGAACTCGATCCGTGTGGAGAGCGGAGCCTGGATCTGCTACGACCACCCCGACTTCAAGGGCCAGCAGTACATCCTGGAGCACGGCGAGTACCCAGAATTCCAGAGGTGGAACTCCCACAACGACCACATGGGATCCTGCAAACCCATCCGCATGGTAAACAGCTCAGACGGGTTTTCAGTTTGTGATTACTCAACGTAAAGCAGCACAAATTTCCCCATGACGAACCCCCTCAAACTCAAAACAAGAGAATGTCTGGTTTTCATTTTGTTCCTGGTCCTCAGAGGATGAACCTGGAGGAGTTTGGTAGCTTTTCCTCTCGAGCCACCATGAACCCTGAATTTGTTGTATAAAAGTTTAAAAATCTAAAAGAGTTTTTTGCACATTTTTGCTTCCCAGAGGGGGAAACCTTTGGATCTGGACATTAGTCTCCCAGATCGACAGCTCTGTGTTTGATCTTTGGCAGAAGATGTTTTGATGTTTTGGACTGAAACATTATTGACAAAGCGGGCACAGATTTGAGTTTTTAGTCCATTACAGCTGCCAGAAAACATGCTTCCATCAGCTTGTTTTTAATTCACATTTTCAAAAGTTTCAAAATGTTTTTTTGACTCAATGAAAGACTGATGAGCGAATAAAAAGTTTCTAACTGGAGTCTTTTCCTCCAAGTGGAAACCATCTTTTTAGGCTCTTTGGCGGTGAACATTCGTTATGAAATGCTCCTCCATCCGCTCTATGATGCAGTTTTTGTTGTTAGACTCTAACCTAATCGTGTCCTCTGCTGTCTGTCTTCCTGTCCGTCTGTCCGGCAGCACGGCGAGCACTACCGCATCGAGCTGTTCGAGGCCTGTAACTTCTCCGGTCAGTGTGTGGAGATCTGCGACGACTGTCCCTTCCTGCAGAGCCGCGGATTCTCCAAGAACTGCATCAACTCCGTGAAGGTCTACGGAGACGGAGCGTGAGTTCTTCATTTACCTCTGTGTTCACTTCCTGCTCATCCAAACATCCATCCACCCCTTAGTCCAGAACGAGAAGAACAAGATTACCATAAACCTTAATGTCGATATTTCTGCTCTCCAGAGGATAAAACCAGAGAATTTTTGTATCCTTTAACCTGTCCCTGGGGACAGTACTCATAAAAAATGGCCTTGTAAACAAGTGCAAACTAATGTTCACCTACAGGTCATATTCCTGCTCCTCAGAGGATGAACTCTTAAGACTTTTTTTGGTCCTGATCAGCATGGCTTTGGGATCAGCAATTTCTTTTGGTTCAGCCATAAAATAGCCCAACAATTATTTGGATAAATTACCATAAAATTGTATGTAAATGTGCATGATCCCCAGATGATGTACCTGAAAGATGAGTGTGATCTTCAGACTTTTCATGTTGCTCCACAAAGAGGTGACAGTTGACCACAGGGCTATATTATGAAGGAAGTTCAACAAAGCCAGGCTTTCTTTGTGTTAGCTGGCTCGACAAAACCTGAAACCCCAGTCAGAGGCAACGGGTATCACCACGGTGGTTACCAACTTTCTCTGATAAACCAGGCTCTCTCCTTCAGGCTCTGAGGGTGCTCACATAAAGAGGTGTTTCACGGGTCATGTGACTCTTCCACACAAAATAATCCCTGTGAGTGCAGCCTGCTCCAACCAGAGATGTTATCAGACGATGGAGATGATGATAAAAATCTACAAAGAACATAAAAATCTAACAATAAAATGCAACACTGCTGCAAATGATCTCACAGATGAATGCAGCAGCAAATCATTAACCTGATGATTTAGTGCTCAGAGCGGTAAAAGAAAGATTTGAATTCCAGTGAATTATTTTCTGGCTGAGTCGCTCTCAGTGCTGCTGTTTGTTTCTATGGTGACGGCTGCTCATCAGAGTGTGAAACTTTAAACTGGATCCATTTAAATATTAAAGCTTCCTGTCCCACAGCCTGATGAAGGAGACGTGGAAATGCCTTCAGTTTGTCTGCAGGTCAAAGTGAAATGAATGTGATTGGTTGAACAGGTATTCTTGGTGTGTGTTTGTGTTCTAGTAGCTGCAGTAAAAGAGACTCAGCAGCAGATTAGAAACAAGTAGAAAACATTAATATATTTTCTGCATCATTAAATTAATACACGCACATTCCAGATGCAGTTTGTACTGCTGTAGCTTTACAGCTGGGCTTCACTCATGAAGTTAGTAAGGTACGGCTTAACAGCTTCCACATATAAAACGTATTCCAGCTGATTTTAAACCGAAACTCTGAACACAATCTGCTGCCGACCAGATCAGCATCAGTTACCATGGTGATTTAGCTGGTAAAAGGAGAGCGTCTTTGTGACACAGAAAACTCTGACTTTAAGCTCGACATAGCTTGCTAACCCATTAATCTCACTTTGTGGTTGAACCCTCAGACATGTCAACATCAGCTGAAAGGATTTAGACCCATTTTAGACTTCTGTCATTATTATTAAACCAAGATACCTGCAGGACTGTTGTTCCCCTTCAGCCTCAGCTTGACTTCTGTGTTTAGTGCTAATGTCTAACATGACCACATGACCCAGTTTAAAACATCCAACCTGCTCGCCTTCATTTTTAAAGAAAAAGAGCTCACCTTTGTAAAAGACCTTTACAAAGACCTCTTTGTAAAGCAAAGAGGAAACATATTTTTGAATGAATGAAAACAGATTTACAAACTGTGTTACTCGCTGTAAATCCACCTCTCTTCCTTCCTTCCTCCGCCTCCAGCTGGGTGATGTACGAGGAGCCAAACTTCCGCGGCCGCATGTACATCGTGGAGCGTGGAGACTACTGCAGCCATAACGAGTGGCAGGCCCAGAACCCCAACATCCAGTCCATCCGCAGAGTCGTCAACTACTTCTAAACCCCTCTGACCCCCGATCAGCTCCCTGCACCTGTGACTTTTACCCCCGCTGTAATCATGTACGATAAATAAACTCCGACTAAAATAAGAAAACAGGTTTTTTATCAAACACTCTGTGTGTGTGTTGTTTTGTGTGGGCACGCTTCGTTAAACGGGACACAAACAGGTTTTTATCACTGCTGTAACAACAATAATAAGGTTAAAGTAAGAATTACTCACCTTCTATGTTTTCCAGTTTGGCTGATTCACAGTTAAATAGAAGAAGTGAAGTGAATAAAGTGTGATGGCGAGCTGTGAAAACACCCAGCAGAGCCTCACTGGTGGATCAGGACACACAGGATAAATCAGGTTTTTAAATCAAACACAGTTTAGGTCCTTTAAGCCATCTCACTGAAAGCTATTTGATACCTGTTTTATAATGAAAGGGTAATTATTAAAGGACCAGTAAGGTCTATAATTATGTATAAAGGACATAATCTAATCAATAATTAAAGGTTTTTTTGCCTTTTTTCCAGCTGTAAGTGTAACTGAGTAATGTCACAGTTTAGCAGGGGATGTAAAGGACAAGTATCAGTTATCTGAGTCTTTTAGAGCACATACTGAGCACTCAGTGAAGAAACTGAAGGCCAGTTTTTCTTATAATAGGCCCTCTCTTCATTTAGCAGTTAGGAGAACAAATGCACATCTTAAATGTTGTGGATTATGGTGACATGATTCAGTCTGCCTCCTCTGCACTCTTTGTATCACTGAATTCATGGTCCAGGGCAGAGTGATGTGGTTCCTTTGGAGCCCTCCATTATCCCTGTGAAAGCCTCCAGGTTTGGTGTGAGATTTAAACTCTTTACTTCTGACCGGCTTTGTGGGTTTTTTAGCCTCAAACAAACTCAAAGAAAAGCTGCATTGTGTCTTTATTGGCTTCATCAGAATGAGACAATCAACAGAAAATGTCCTCAGATCACAAACTGAAAACTGGACTCTGATTAGAACACCGTTAGAATAACTGAAAACGGGACGCTGCTTTGGATCAAACAGCGGTCACAAAAAGCGATGATTACACTGATCAAACTGAAAGTCCTGACAGCAGCAGCAGGACGCTGGATTATTGCTGGATTAACACATGAAGAGTCATTATTCGCTCTGCAGGTGAACAAACCGGACCACCTGTGTGAGAGTCTGACGGTCTTCATCTCATCTGCCACACACCCCATCCCGACCCGAGCGCGTCACACGGTGTGGGCGGGCTCCCGGTACAGGTAGGTCTTCATGGTGGCGATGAGCTCGCTCTCCTCCTCCAGCGTCAGGTCCAGGTAGTCCTCCTCGTGATGGGCGATGTCCTCCAACACCTCGTTCACCAGCTCGCTGTCCTCTGAAGGTTCAAACACAGAAAAACAGGAGGTCGGTGAAGAGAAACGACACGAGGCGACACTTCAGTGAAAACCATCACCTGTCACCTGTATTTTTCACAGGTACGGAGGCGGATCTGACAGGTTGTTTCAGGCCACCAGGACCACCATAAAACCTTCTCAGTGTAAAAGAAGTCCAGCTGCCCTCGACTCAGGCGTGTTTTCTATGAAGGCCCTGAAGCCACAACAATAAACCCGTTCTAAACACGGCGAGTGTTTCTGAAGCTTTAACCTGCAAGGTCATCATCAGCGATGGCGCTCACGACGCTCTTATAAAATAAAATGGAAATTATTTTAGATCCATGGGAGGTAAAAAGGCGATTTTTGAGAGTTTGGAGAACACTTTTTAAAAAAAGGACAATCTGATCGCTGATCAGCTGATCCTGATTTTAAAATAAACATGTGATCAATAACGTTCATGACAACAGCTGATGTTTTCTTTATGTTTCTTGACTTTGTGTCAGAAAACAAAGAAATCTTTATTAGAAATAACGACGCGTTTCAAAGGCTGTCCGCTCCGTAAAGGTAACACTGACGTCGGTAAACGGTCCCGCGTCTGTTTGTGGGAACTGAACCTGCACAGCTGGACACAGCTGCGTGGCGTGCAGTCATCAGCTGTTTTAGATTTCTTTCATTCGTTTTCACTTCGATTCCATTTTGAATTTTTACTTTCAGTTCACTGTAGTTTCCAGAGTGACTTCAGTTTCAGTTTTAATCATTCTGATTTGGACGTGTTGGTCAGCAGCAGACGACAGATTTAACAACACAAACAACACTTTGTGGCGGCAGCTGATCTCCGTCATGCTGTGATCCTAAATCTCAGGACACTTCAGCACCGCGGCCTCATCAGGCACGTCTGAAGCTGAACACCTGTCCTGTATCTATTTACCTGATCTGACTTTGTTTTCTTGGTTCAGTCAAATTCATTTCAGTTACTTCTCATTTGTTAAAGTTAGCTGCAGTTTTCAGTTTAGTTTCACTTCACTATAATAACCAGGTGTATGTGTTTCACTGGATGGGACCTGCTGCAGGACCACAGATCAATCAGCACGTCTGATGAAATGTTTGTATCCTCAAGTGCACCAACGTGCGCGTTTCCTGTTCAACAAACAGATCAATAACTTTGGTTTGATCCGTGTTTGAGGTGAATGTTTCTGACTCCTGCGGTTCAGGAGGAAACTGCAGCGAGGCGACCGGAAACGCCGCTCTGACCTCACAGAGGAAACGCTCACAGAGTCTGAGTGTGGTTACCCGGGGAGCTGGAGGAGGTGCTGGGCATCTCTGAGGAGGGGGAGGACGAGGACGAGGACGTGGAGGGCGGAGTCAGCAGCTCCGGGGAGAGGACGCCCTGGTTGTCCAGCAGCAGCTGCGTCGCTGATTGGACTTCTCCGCCCGTCAATCTGAGAGCCGCTTCAGCCGAGTCCCGCTCGAAACCCAAATACAGCAGCTGGAGGGACAGAGACACAGAACAGCTGCAGGGACACAGACAGAACAGCTGGAGGGACAGAGGGACAGAACAGCTGGAGGGACAGAGACAGAACAGCTGGAGGGACAGAGGGACAGAACAGCTGGAGGGACAGAGACACAGAACAGCTGCAGGGACACAGACAGAACAGCTGGAGGGACAGAGGGACAGAAGAGCTGGAGGGACAGAAGAGCTGGAGGGACAGAGGGACAGAAGAGCTGGAAGGACAGAAGAGCTGGAGGGACACAGAGACAGAAGAGCTGGACAGCAGACAGAGGACACCTTCCCCCTGTGGTTTTCCTCCACATCTTGTCTGAATTGTGTTTTTACCGACTTGTCTGGTTCAGTAAAGTTTAAATATTAAACGTGAGCCGCCTGCGTGTACCTGCTCCACCTTCTCTGGACTGACCCCGCCCTCTGTGTTGTTATTGGTCGCCTGAGCCGCCTGACTCGAGTCCAGCAGGATCTGAGGACAACACAGATGGAGAAAAGCTGAACTCAGTGAACGCTCCACCTGTAGAAAAACAAAGAAAGGTGAAAGTGGAGGAGGGACAGGAAGTTACTGACGGCGTAGGCTCTGTCCACGTTTCCCTCAGCGTGGAGCAGAGCGTGGGCGGCGTCTCTCCGGGAGAATCCCAGCTCTGCGAGGACGGAGATGGCCTCCATCCTCGTCCTCCTCTTCTGCCTCTCCCTCTGCTTCAGCTCCTCTCGCTCCTGATCCAAACACAGAGAGCACAGTCTATAAATCTGTAAAACTTTATTAAACTGCTCAAACAGAACGACAATAAGCTCCATTCAGGAGACTCATGAGATGAAGATTTGTTGTCTGATGAATCAGAAAACAGATTTCATGCTGAAAGCAGCTTCAGCCTCTCTCCTCTGGCTCCCTGCATCATTTAGCATTGATTTTAAGTTTTTACAGCTGACTTTTAAAGCCCGTCTGACCCTCACAGAAATGTTGAGTCTCAGTTCAGAGTCTCGGATCCTCAGCTGGGTCCTTTCAAAGGTTTCAGTGTAAAGGTGAGGGGTACCATCAGGACCCCTCAGATCTGGAGCCTGAGGAGATCAAACTCACGGTCACAGGTTTTCTCTTCTTAAAACACATTTTTATACTTTTACTGTCTGACCGTTTATTATCATTTCTCTTCTCCTGTTTTTACTCGTTTTTATTGACCATCTGTCTCCGTGTGCGTGCTGTCCTCTGTGAGGACGTCCTGTCAGGTGTGTGTTACCTGTCTGCGGGTGCTGATGTGGATGGCGGCCTCCTGCAGGTCTCCCCGACAGGCCCTGAGCCCCAGCCGAGCTTCTCTCTCTGTGAACCCCAGAGCCATCAGCTGAGCCATCTTCTCCGAGTCCAGACACAGGCGTCCGTACAGAGACTCCACCTGACAAACACAGAGCAGCTCAGTCTCCTCTTCCAGGCACAAAATGTCGCCTTCACAAAGCTTCACTCCGCATTTAAACGGGAACCAACAGGAAGTCTGGCTGCACCAGAGCCCGGTATGAGATACAGAAGGATTATTTTGAACTGTGACTCATGCAGAGCTGCTCTGGTAGAATCAGTAGAGTCACAGAATAGAAGCACAGAGGAGGAGGAACAGATCTGATCTGGACTCACTTTGGACAGCTGCAGCCGAGCCTGAGAGTCGTTTCCTTCGATGTAGGAGAGGAGACTCTGGAGGAGGTACAGCCGGAGGAACAGCACCTCCTCTCTGCCCGTGTTACCCTGACAACACACACGTAAAACGTTAAATAATGAAGTGGGTTTGGTCGGAGAGGCTCGGTGTCACACAGACCACAGTTACCATGTGACTACTGTGTTTCCATCATCCTCATGAACCTGCTCCGTCTCTCTCTGTCCATCCTTAATCTTGATTGGCTGCAGAGGCTCACCTGCATGCATAAAGTGAGAGGAGGTGGAGCTTTTGTTCTCTGTCCTCCATCAGCACCAACTTTTACCTTTTCCACTTCTGTTTATTAATTATTAGCCGAGTCGGGAGTCATTTGTTGGTCTACCTGCTCCAAAGCAGCTTATCAACATGAGTTACCATCACCACGGTAACTTATCAGCTTAAGTTACCATGGTGATGCATCCCAGTAAGAAGTGAAGCAGTGAATATCTGGACCAAGACTTCCTGTTCAGCCCATCATTATTTACAAAATGCGGTCTAAGCAGTCAGAAGGTGGTCGATGGTTTCAGTGTAATCTGTCTTTACCTCCACTCAGCCTGCTCAAATGTGATTGGTCAACAGAACTTGGACTACAGGAAATGGACTACAAATAGAAACCAGAAAGTTTCTGGTACCATGAATCTGGTCCCTGATCTGCAGATCAACATGTTCCAGCTCATTACAGCATTCAGCTTTCACAGGATGACAGTTTCACACTCAGCGTGAACACACTGCGGTGTGTGTGTGTGTGTGTGTGTGCTGACCTTGATCATGAGCAGCCTCTCCTGCTGCTCTCCATAACACCGCAGGAAGCAGTCCTCGGCTCTCTGCAGGCGGCTCCGCCCGTCCTCCAGGCAGGACAGCGCCTCGAGAGCCCGGTAACACCACACGATGTCCAGCTGCAGCACGGCGTAGTTATCCACGGAGCCGAGCAGCGCCGAGCCGCACTTACTGCACGTGCACACACACGGACACCCTCAATTAATCACACACAACATATCGAATGTGCTCTGTGCTCAAAAACCTCCTTCTTCTTCTTCTTTATTAGAAACTCTTTGGAACTTTATTCTGAAAGGGTGAAGAATGTTCACAAACTGAGACTTCCTGTCCCATAAACACATCAGACATCATACTGTGGTGTTTCCTGCTTTGACAGACACATTAATAACAGCATTTTAACGTGTTGAAAGGCCTCGCTGGTCTGAACAGATGGAGTTTTCCTCTTTTTAACCGTATCACAGACGGACCGACAGCTCTAACTGGATCTCTGTGAGGCTGAAGGAGACCTGAAACAGGCCGACTCTCAGAGAAGGTCTGAAGGTTTTATGGAGGTTCATTCACTGTGGACGTCAGAGACATCCTCACACTGAAGCTAAAGGTCTGAGTCTGTCACACCAGTTTTATCTGCAGATTTAAAGTTCTGACAGCTTCTGTCCCATCAGTTTCTGAAGCTTTGAGATAAATTCTGAGATAAGGACTCGTATTTTTATGTTTAGTGAGAGCGGTGAGGCTCCGTACTGTGGAGACAGCTCAGAGCCAATAAGCTCGCTCGTACCTGAACTGCTGGTCGGCCTGCAGCAGGTGACACAGAGCATTATCGTACTGCTTCCTCTTCATCAGAGCGCGACCTTTCTCATGGAAACCCATGGCCAGGATCAGAGCCTGAACACACACACACACACACACACATAAATATTACACAACTGAGCAGCAGCGCCCCCTGCTGTCTGAGTTCCATATGAAACAAGCTGCTCATTAACTATTAACCACTGATCAAACCTCTGTGCCAGAAACAGGAAGCACCAAACCTGCAGTTCCTCTAACGTCCACCAGAGGCTCCAGCAGTGAGTCAGTCCCCACAGACTCCCATGTTAAAATGTCCAACTTTACAGCAGAAAGAAACATGTTTACAGCCTGATACAAAAACTGTTTGGTCTCTGTAGCTAATTTCCTCCTTCATAACACCTGTTTATAACTCACCTGTTTAAATTGGATTAAGGCTTAAAGTTTGCATTATTAGGGGCGTGGCCTCTTTGACTGACAGGTGGATGGTAACACAGGCGGCTGTAGCTGCTAGCTGTCTGTTAGG
>VUQI01063886.1:11826-34048 GCA_015106735.1 Paratilapia polleni
ACCTCCTCAGCGAACCTGCGAGGGTTTCTGTTGAGTGCCCAGGGGCAAAGTGCAACTCCACTCTGGGAGATGGCTCTCCTGATTATCCCCTTGTTGTGGGGAGTGAGAGTCTGTGAGTGGAAAGTTAGGAGAAATACATATTTCAGTATGTTCTTTGAATTGAATTAGAGTCATATTTACATACTGTGAATTTTACCTAAGTTTTCTACCATCTATCTGTCTATCTCCTCATACCACAAGCTAGATGCAAGCAGCAACCTCTGAGCTAAAAAGGGCAGCAAACATGAAAGTGTCAAAACGGCAGTTGACTGGCCACTTGAGCCTGGCACCAAAAGTGAGTCAGACACCATGAACTTCCATTTTTAAAATGTCTGACTTTACAGAAGAAAAAAAAAACATGTTTACAGCCTTGTGCAAAAATTGTTTTCTATAGCAAGTATTTGTGACAACTGTATAGGCAGTGAATTGTATTACAACTTATCTGTTTAATAGAATTTTTATTGAGAATTTTAGTTATGCATCGTTTGGGGGTGAGGCCACTTAAACAGGTGGGTGACGACCAGGTCACTAGCTGTCTGCTGTAAGTGTCAGCTCAGCTAATTTAAATCACTGAAATGTACCTCTTGACCGTGTTTGTGATGTTAGTGTATGGCTTGCAGTGTGTTTAATTTCACTAACAGCCTGTGCAGGAAGTCTGCACTCCAGTTTGGTTGCAAACCAAGCTTGCTAGTATTAGGTCATAGCTTAAAACTCCACAGTCTTATCCAAGTATGGTCACTTCTGGCCCCCAAAAAAGATTTTGATGGCCATAATGCTAAAGCTGAGATTGATGTCACAATGGCTACTTTTTTTTTTTTTAATATATACTCTCTGGCTAGAGGATCAGAAAAAAAAATTCTCACCTGGAAGCTAACACTAGCTCCACCTGCAGACTCTCCAAAGACAGTGATGTTGCCAGGGTCGCCTCCAAATCCGCGGATGTTTCTGTGCACCCAGGTGATGGCAGCTTGCTGATCCCACAAACCATAGTTTCCTGAGGATCAAATATAATTCAGTTCACGAGAAGAATCACTGTTTTAATGGAACCATTTAAAGAAGTGGCAGCCCAGCATCTACCAGGCTCTGTAAAAATGTGTGTACCTACCAGGCAAATTAGAGTCCCCAGTGCTCAGGAAGCCCATAGTTCCCACACGGTACCCCATCGTCACTACAATAACATTTCCTCTGTCTGCAATCTCCTGCCCGCTGTACAGGTAGTTATCCAGGAAGTTAGCACCCATGGAGCCTCCAACCAGGAAGCCTCCTCCGTAGATCCAAACCATGACAGGAAGACCAGCAGATACTAGAGGATGAAGTTAGTGAAGCGCGAGACCAATGCTTAGTGAAGGTTAGCGTTGGTCTAATTTAGAGTTTTAAAAAAAGAAAAAAAGAAAGAAAGTTTGTGAGCTTCTGTCTTTACCTGAACTGCCGTGAGGAACCCAGATGTTAAGGTAGAGACAGTCCTCACTGCCCCTGTAGTCAGTCATTAGAAGGTTCAACTGAAGGCATCTGGGCTTGAACTCTTTGGCCTTTAGAACACCTGACCAGAAACACACATTAAAAGAGAAAAGTACTGTATTTTAAAAACGATCAGGATACATTAAGTATGTTATTGTAACACATTACTTCATACAGTGCAGGCCTCAGCTGATGCTTATTTACCTTTATAAGTAGAAGATTAAACATTTTCGATTGACTGATATTGATGGAAATATGCAGAAATGACTGCTGTGAGTTTCAGATATAATTGCTAAAGAGGCAAATTGCAGTAGGTAAGAAGCTCAGTGAGTCTACCCACCATCCCAACCAGGGTGACGCTTTGGTTTCTCAAACCTTCCAGGAATGTCAGCAAAGGGAATCCCCTTGAAGACATCCATGGTACGGTATGAACCAAGACTAATCGTTTCGCCCTTGACCATCCCTCCCTCGGTGTGCACCACACCAAGCTACAGAAAAAAGCACAAAAGGATTCAGGCAGTTGATGGACTGGATATGTTAGTCATTAAAAAAAAAGACATACAAGTAATTGTTTTTAGTAAAACATATTTAGATTTGAGTACTCAGCTTAACAAATTTGATACATTTTGTAATTATAGAGTTGCACCTGAATCATCTGTGTGAAACTGAACTTGAAACACTTTTTTCTAGACAGTGAAAACTTTAGAGATATCTAAAAGAAATTCTGTAAACGTGAAAAGTATATATACTGTGTGACACTTACAGAGGCTGCAGAGGCTGTCTCTAGAAACACAGCAATGCCAACCAAAATCCCCAGCTTCAGCATCATGACAAAACTGCCTGAATCTTACTGATCGTCACCCGGACTTTTATAAAGAAAACCCCTCCATTAAATAACATCTGACCAGCGTGCAGTCTGTTGGCCTACTTTTCTTACTGTTGCATAACATTTATCCATTTTGTGTACACCAGACCAATACTTCCCATGCATTACCTCACACTTTAAAAACAAAAAAACATCACCTAAAATAAAATGACATGAGTAGTGGTCTGGAGATTTTTTTCTGTCCTGTCTAGATGGAAGATAAGTTTTAGGCTAAGTCAGCAGAGAGCTTCAACCAAATGCTCATGAAAATTGACTAAATGAGTGAACTCATGATATACATTAAAATCTTTCATGATGATACATAACATTATAAATAAGATTAAGTTAGAAATGGGCCATCTTTATTTTAAGTTCTGTACTTCTATTTGACTCTTTTTAAAGTTTTCTCTGCATCTGAAAATGCCACAATCTCTGGACATGCAGAGAAGGCCACTAGTATGTTGTTTATTTAGCTTTGATACAATGCCACAAACTGGCTAAAAGTAGGAGTCCACACAAGAGATTTACTTAAATAAAAGATAATTTATTAAAAATAAACGAATAAAGACACAAACATCAAGGAGGGTTGATGCCAGGTGGAATGGAAGAAAGAGACTGAGCTGTCCATCTGGGCTAGCTTTTATAGTCTAAAAGGTACAGGAGAGCTGCATTAGCTGATGACTCTCACATGTCATCCAATTATCAGAAGGTTGGGGGGTCATCACAATAGTGTTGAGGTATTTAGTGAGTTACTTCAAAAACAGAGACTGGGTTAAAAAAAAAAAAAGAGGATAAGTACTATGACACAGTCATGCATTGGTCTTCATAAAAAAAAAAGGTGCATGTGACTAATCTTGGTTTTGAATTTTCCCCTCTTTTTCCATTATTTATCAGGAAGTCATCCTCTACTGAGTTTGCACAGCTGTCAAATTGGGCCCAGAGTCATATTGGTCTAGCCAGTCTGAAAAGTTAACCATGTGTTTTGAATGCTTCAAAACCGAACTGTAAATACCGTCATTGCACTCTACAATTAATAACAATTTTCCAAAATAAAGTGGAAATTAGCCTAACAAATGTTTTCTGTTATGTACTTTTCTATGGCCGCTGATTATATCAGCCAAATAGTCGATACGCCTGTACTGACATGGGTCCATGCCTATGCACATATATTACAATTTCTTTATGTACATTGCACTCACCAGTCAAATATCTAATCAGCCAAACTCAGTGCATTTAGGTATGTAGACGTCGTCGAGACGACCTGCTGAAGTTCAAACCGAGCATCCGAATGGGGAAGAAAGATTTAAGTGACTTTGAATGTGGCATGGTTGTTGATGTCAGATTGGCTGCTCTGAGTATTTCAGAAACTGCTGACCTACTGGGATTTTCCCACACAGCCATCTCTAGGGTTTACAGAGAATCGTCCAAAAAAGAGAAAACATCCAGTTCTCTGGGTGAAAATGCCTTGTTGATGCCAGAAGTCAGAGGAGAATGGCCAGACTGCTTCCAGCTGATATGAAGGCAACAGTAACTCAAATAACCACTCGTTACAACCAAGGTATGTAGAGGAGCATCGCTGAGCACACAGCACTTCAAACCCTGAGGTAAATGGGCTACAGCAGCAGAAGACCTCACCGGATGCCACTCCTGTCAGCTAAGAACAGGAAACTGATGCTACAATGTGACATTGGGCTCACCAAAATTGGGCAATAGAAGATTAGAAAAGTTGCCAGGTTTGATGAGACTCGATGGTAGGGACAGAAACAACAAGAAAGCGTGGATCCATCCTGCTATGTATCAAAGCTTCACGCTGCTGGTGGTGGCGTAATGGTGTGGGGGATATTTTCTTGGCACACTTTGGGCCCCTTAGTATCAAATGATCATTGTTTAAACACCACAGCCTACCTGAGTATTGTTGCTGACCATGTCCATCCCTTTATGACCACAGTGTACCCATATTCTGATGGCAGCTTCCAGCAGGATAACACACCATGTCACAAAGCTCAAATCATCTCAAACTCGTTTCTTGAACATGACAATGAGTTCACTGTACTCAAAGGCCTCCACAGTCACCAGATCTCAGTCCAACAGAGCACCTTTGGGATGTGGTGAAATAGGAGATTCGCATCATGGATGTGCAGCCAACAAATCTGCAGCAACTGTGTGATGCTATCATGTCAGTATGGACCAAAATCTCTGAGGAATGTTTCTAGCTCCTTGTTGACTCTCTGACTTAATTTTTTTTATTTGAAAACTTCAGGCGGAACAACGTGAGACCAGCATTTGGTGATGTTTCATGTCATTGTTTTAAATGTTCAGAAAAACTGCAGCTTTACTGGTAGTGCCATGGTGAATTTTAGTCATACTGTAACTAAATGTAAAATTTAAACACACACAGAAAAGGCTTCTCTGGGTACAAAAAAAATGTAATTTCTTTATTTACATTCAACCAAATTGGTCACATTTTAAAGAAATTGATAATGCAAAATATTAACAGTCAAATGCATGTCAACATTTGGTTGTGTTTTGTTACATGTAATCTAGAATTTCTGTCTCCATCTCATTTTCACTTCCTTCAGATGGCTGAAATTCATCTTCCTCATCTTCCTCTTCATCTTCCCTATTCTCATACTCCTCTTCCTCCTCCTCCTCCTCCTCTGCATACACATCTTTCACTGGAGATTTGTAACTCTGACCTTTACGTCTTCGTCTTTTGGGTAACTCCGGCAAAGCTGAAGGAGAGAAATAAAATCAGCTAATAGGACAAAAAGCCAAAAAAACAAACAAACAAACAAACAAATAACCAAACAAAGAAAAACAACACACTAGTTCCAGAAGCCAAAGTCCTGTCCCACTGTACCACATAATATCAGAAAATGTGTCTCTATCTTCTGTCCTCTCTCTTAGATCAGTTTGTACATACTGAGTCTTAGCCCAAGCACTTTTGAAGCCTCAAAACCTCAGTCCATTATTTTGAAATGAGGTGTTTGGCATCAGTAAGTTGCATGATCAGTATTAGGTATAACAAAATGAGTACAAAGAGAACAAAAACGAAAATCATTAGTATACTATTTTGTAAAATACTGAATCCTTTCACCCTTTTAGGAGAATTTAAGTCATTCTAAGTAGAAGATGCAAGACTAAATCAACAGCCATGCTAGCGGCTCTGCAAAGCTGTAATAAGTCACAGAGTTAACAAAGTTATATTCATAGTAACAAGTTTCTTTTTTAATATTTTATTGTTTTAGCATCAAGCTACAACTTCTTTGGCTTAAAAATAAAATCAATGCAGAAGTGCCAAAAACTGTTGTTTCTCAAAATATCCGCTTAAGGCTGGTTCCAAGTCTTAAGTCAATCCTCCCATATTTAATTGCCCAACCTAAGAGCAGAAACAAAGAGGTTTATGGCCTGCCACAAAAACACTTCAGGCATACAGCTAATCTCCCTATTCCTGGCAAATGCACAGATGTGACTTTTTTTTTTTTTATAACAGTTGTTTTCATTGTCTAAAAGTCATACTTTGTAGGGGCGTGGCCACTATGAGTGTCAGGTGGTCTTGTTCAGCAATCAGTTTAATAAAAGACAATCAAAGGAGTTGGCTGTTAAGTTTTGTCCAGTAAGTACATTTTGGTTTAAGATGATAACTTCAAAATGATAGTACACAAACCAATGGGTCTATTTTTAGGGTAGCATGCTAGTATTTTCCTATTGTAACATAGCAGGGCTCAGGGTGATGGGAGTATCAGCAGTTCTGCACTCGAAAAGTTTAAAAGTTGACCTACTGTTAAAGGAAAAGATAAAGTATTACCAGAGCTGTTAAAATTCATTTTGCTGGAAACGTAAATGTCTTTTTATTGTTGGCATTTTTGCCGATATTAGATTGTGACAGAGGAGGTGACAGGAGGAGGATGGTGTGCAGCAGAGGATCTGGGCCAGATTCGAACCCCAGATGGATCCCATGCTCTACCAGGTGAGCTATGGCGTCACCTGAGAACATGAACATCTGAACATTTTCATGGCAGTCCATCCAGTAGTTGTTTAAACATTTCACTTAAAATTAGAGTGTGCACGACTAGTGAACTGGAGTAGCTGCTGGCCTTTGAGTCAGCAAGCCTCACATTTTTTCATGTACAGTGCCAGTTAATGGTTGGTTCTAAGATGTTAAGCAGCCACCTGATACTCTTAAGTACACATACAATAATTATATAGATAATTTAACCTGGTCTATTAGACTATACACAGGTTTGACTGTTTCCTGACCTCTAGACTAGTTGACTAATCAGATTTTTTTTTCACCCATTTAACTGATTAGTAAATGTCACAAATGCCAACCCATCAAGTCAGTAGGATCACCGTCAATTGTTAGGATTCATCTTGGAACCATGAATCTCTCTATGAAATCTGTAATCAATCTCATCAACTCCATCAGCCCATGAAGTGTGATGAGTGGTCACAGGTAGGCTCATAAGGCTAAAAGATTTGTAGCTAATGAATAGAAAAGAGCAAAGGAAACTAGCAGGAGAGAAGCTAAACCAAAAGCAGAGCATGATTTTGGCTAAATGTAAAACCAGTCCTGGACACACACTGTGTCCACTGAAAGAAGAAAAGTTCTTTGTGAGTCTAACTGAGAATTAATATATGGTCACAGTAATGAGAATCGCAAACCCAAGGCTGTGAATTTTTTTTGCTGTCCGTTTTCCTTACCTGGTTTCTGTGCTCGGACGACCTTCTTGATCATGGCTGAGATTATGTCCCTCAGCTTGTCTGTGGTGCCGATGACGCACCAGCCGTCACGCTCGTCACAATGCTGCTCATTACCACTGTTCTGCTCAATCACCTTTTGGATACTGGACACACATAAAGAGCTGAATTACACTCCAACCAAAGCAAGATGGCCAACTCTCCACTTACATTAAAGTAATTCTAACCATGTAATATTAGCAATATTACATCATGGTTTTGGGATGCTGCTACCACCGCATAACTAATTAAAATGTTATGTAAAGATCATTAATAAATGTGTGTAAAGTCTTATTATAAAGTGTGCAAACTATTCACTTCACATAATATAATGAACTCTACTTTTATATTTCTCCTATTAACACAGACACATCTTGCTGTCTTCTACAGTGCCACAGAAAACAGAAAAACTAGTAAATTTGGGGATATAAAAAATGCATGGAAATCAGTTAAATCTACTCTTTTACAGTGTTTTAGATAAAACTTTCAGAGGTTTGGTGGAAAGACTTGTAAAATAATGAGAGAGAAGTAGAGTATTCATGTGACTGTTTTGTACCTTTCCATATCCAAATCACAGAGCTGGTAAAACATTTGTCTGTGAGGAGGCAGCATACCCTCTCTGAAAATGTAGGATGACTCCTGTGGAGGTGAAACAGAGGACAGGAACAGCTTTTCTGTGACTATTTTATAAGACAATGTGCATCAAAACTCACAGTAAACGCCTTCTAACAGAGTACCAAGGGTACCACGAAGAAGAGCTCCAATTTAATTTCAGTTCAATTTAACTACACTTATAGCACCAGTTCACAATAACAGTTGTCTCAAGGCGCTTTATATTGTAAGATAAACCCCAAAGCGATGATGGGGAGGAAGAAGTCAGTTTTAACATGAAGAGATGACAGGCATTGCTAGGATCAGGGAGGGAAACCACCTGCCCTGACCGGTTGGCAGGGGGGAAGAGGGAAAAAGAAGAGAGAAAAGATGAGCACAGAGAATGCATGAACAATAAAAAGTACAAAACACAGCCTACAAGACAGAGTATAGAAAATTTAATGACATACAATAGTGGCATATAAAAGCATGAGGATTGAAAACAGAGGTACTGAGTGCATCATGTGAAGTCCCTCAGTAGCCTGAGTCTTTAGCGTCATATCTAAGGGATGGTTCAGGGTCACCTGAACCAGCCCTAACAGTAAGCTTTATCAAAAAGAAAGGTTTTTAAGTCCAGTCTTATATAACTAGAGGTAGGTGCTTGAAACACATAGCTTTATGTTAGCTCTAATAATGAGATGCTTTCTTCACTTACCTTTAGCTGGTAGGTGACTGGAGTTGGATCTCGACTGCTGCTGGGACCCTCCTGAGCGGAAAGAGCCATCACACTAGCTGGCTGGGGTGCTGGAAAAAAAACAAGGCAGCAGGACAGTAAATAGAGGAATGGCATTATTTACCAACTCTCAGTAACAGGCTACTTTAAACCACTTGAATCGAACAAATCATACACTGCACTTGCATGCACTGCCCTTTTATGGTGAATATGTCTACATATCAGAGGCTCTTGGAGGCTCTCATAGCACAAATGGATACTTGGTGTATGTTGTCCTCCATATATAAACACATGCATACATCTAAAAAACTTACCTGATTTGTTTAATGTGTTTGGCAGGTTGTAGTTCAGGGAGCTTCTCTTGGCTTTTATTGGTATGTTGGATAGTGAATAACCTAAAAATGGAGAAAAAAGAAAAGCAAAAGTGCTTATAATAACAAACTAGCTGATTCTACGATATCACTAAATTGCTTAGCTTTTTGATTTTTTTAAACAGAAAAAGTTTATGTTAAATGTAGACAAAGTTTTGACAGACATGAAAAAATCCTGCTCTAACCATGCTTGGTGCTGCAGCGGATCCTAAAATCCAGCATCTGGTATTTTTTGGCCTCTTTAGTCTTTCGGGGATCATAGCCCAGCCTCACCCACAGGCTCCTCCATGGTCCTGTCACCTATAAAAAGCAAATCTATGTTTAACTTCTGTGACAGAAAAGGACAGGCTGTGTAAGTCACTCATTCAGCAAGTGGACACAACAACACTGACAAAAAAATATTCGTGTTTGATTGAAGTACAAGGGGCTGTATTACAGTACTGTGTAAAAGTCTCAAGGCATCCTTTGTTTCTTTTACATTTTGCTAGGAAAATGGGAAGTAGGTGCAACGATTTACTGAAACGTGCAAACATACATGGAAATACAGTATATAAGGCAAAAACAGAGTTTGTACAATTCTAACGAGCTTTAAAGTCAATAGTTGGTACGACCACCTTTATTTTTCAACACAGCTTGAACTCTCTTAGGCAAACTTTCTTGTAATTTCTTTAAGTAGTCTTCAGGAATAGTTCTCCAGGGTTCTTGAAGGACATTCCAAAGCTCTTCTTTGGATGTTGGCTGCCTCCTCTATATGTATTGACGATGATTTGAACCAAAATTTTCAATTTTGGATGCATCACTCCATAAGACCTCTTGCCACAGATTTTCAGTCCAGTTCTTCTGTAATTTGGCATACCTCAGCCTTTTCTCCCTGTTTTCCTTCCTTAAGAATGGCTTCTTGACAGCCAGCCTTCCACTGAGAGCATTTCTGATGAGGCTTCAGTGAACAGTAGATGGATCAACTGATGGTCCAGATGCATCTCTCATGCCCTGTGTCAGGTCTTTGCTGGATTTTTTTCCTATTTCCTATGGACATGACTTTCAGATACTGTTGATCTGTTGTAGATAGTTTTTTTAGCCCTTCCACTTCTCCTCTGAAAATGTCAGTTACAAGGACTGGACAGAAAATGAGTGAAAAAGCAGCCATTGTCCAAAGAATAACTTTGAAAAGATTTTCAGAAAGCCTGGAGAGCTATTGCTCAAGAACACTTTTAAAATAATGACAAGAAAGTCTGGCGCCTTGGAAGCAAAATATAAAGAAATGATTGGTGGCTCAAGACTTTTTTACAGTACCGTACGTCCACATTATTGCATTCACAGTTAGTGTCATCATAACCATGGGTGGCAGAGACATTTGTAGGTGCCTTGGGCAGATTTAGAAAAGAATTAGTAAATAGAGTGTCTGTTTTTTCTTGTTTAAACAGTCCGATCCTAAGACCTAGCTTTGGCACCCTATCAGTGCTGCCTCTGTACAAGCTTAATTTTTTAAGACATTACTCTTAAGTTTCTCTTAAGCAGCACCTCACTGAGGCTTGAGTAAGTATTGTGTATTTTTTATTAAAATTTCACTATTTCAAAACAAAGCTGAATGACATTAGGGATAAGCTCTCAGCTCACCATGTAGTAGGCATAGACGGGCAGCAGTAGCTTCAGTTTATCAGGGTGGAGGTTGATGTTGGCCTTGACTGCGTTCCGTGACCAGATGGGTCGGCTCTCAAACATCTAGGCGCAAAATGTTTTGAGATTAGATAATGCCCAGAAAATGAAGGAAAGTAATATCTACACAACATTATATAAAAGATAGCAGTGTAACATTTTGCTGTTTTTGGAGAGAAAACTGCTGATTATGATGGTTTGGCTGCACTATTGAACAAAGTCAAAACCCGCTCATGGAAAAAAGAACAGAAATAGAAGTAAATAGATGTGAGCCAAAAAGCACAACAAGACAGTGTTTTCAAAGTGTCAGAAGGGATGTAAATACCGCTGCAAAATCCCCTCTGTGTTCCTACTCTTATGAACAAGTTCAATTCAATTCAATTTTATTTATATAGCGCCAATTCACCATAATAATTACCTCAAGGCGCTTTGAATTTTAGGGTAAAGTCCGAAGACCCCCTATGAGCAAGTACTTGGCAACAGTGGGAAGGAAAAACTCCCTTTAAACAGGAAGAAACCTCCGGCAGAACCAGGCTCAGGGAGGGGCAGTCATTGGTTGGGGGTGAGGGGAAACAGAAGGGAGCAGAGGGAGACAGGACAAAAACAAGTGACCCTTGTAGAACGTGTGTTGGGTGCTGGACATGACTGCATCTGGACACACACCTTTTTTAGCTGTTCTTCAGCCTGCTTGTCACAGTCCTTCATGCAGATTCGTCTCCAGGTAACCTTGGCTGCCTCAAGGCACTCTGCAGGGACGGTGGGATCAGTGAAGCTGACAAAAATGGCGTTGTGGGGCCGGCCAGCACGATTTAAACCAATGAAATTCTTACTGTCACCTGGCATTTGGCTACAAACACAAAAGAGGAGAAATATTATAGGTATAACCCTGAAACTAGGGTTCCCAATACTGTTGTACTCTGTCCCACAGAGCACCTTACTAACTTCAGATGGACGTCAGGCCGGTAGAAATAATCCACAGGACTGTCGAGGCGTGAGAAGATGGGTGGGGGGAGAAAGTAAGGCATGGGCTGCTCAAAGAACTCTTGATTCTCAGGTTTCCGGAGGATGATTTTGTCATACAAAGAAGTGTCTTTTCCATTTTCTGAATGCACAGCGAGACACTGGAAATCTGCCAGCCCTGCAAAAACAAATATGTAATCAGAACAAACATCCTCGTTTGTACCCTTTCTGATACATTATCATCTTTTGCCACTGGAATCTATGGCAGCCCCACTACATTGTAAAAAGTTGACAAATTTTTTTTTACCACTTTTCATGTCTGTGCCTTGAGCACTTTTAGCCCTACCAACGAGTCGTAAATAGACATGCATTTATGTCCAATTGAACCATGTGCCGGATCAAGCCGAGTTCAAATCAGCCTATGACATCAGGTTCTGCCATATTGAGTTTTATGGCAAAGATTAAAAGTTTTACATGGGAAAAATCTTTTCCAATCTTCACCAAAATTGGCACAGGTGATCTTCAAACCAAGTCTCACAAAAGTTATCATACAGATTTTCATTTTCCAGCAATGTTCGCCCATCAATGCCAAAGTGAGGCAACATCTCAGCAACACTTTGATCCATCAAAACCAAGCTTAGTGCATGAATTATGGACCCCAAGAACAAAAATATTTTGCCATATTTGAACACTAAGGAGCACAGCAGTAAACCAAAATGCATTTTTCCCATAGGACGTATAAAAGATGGACATAGCTTTTGGGTTTGAAAAGTAAAACCAACCTTAAACATACATTCTTTTTAATAGCCACGAGGGGGAGATAGCTGTGGTTGCAAAAAGACCTTCAGTGCTATTGAAGTCTATGAGAAAACGGCCCTCTGCCTGAACCTCTGTAAACACTATTCTGATGAGTTTATGGTCTCGGTCACACATTTCAGCTCACATTGAATAAAGCATTATATCCAGTTGGTACAGTACTGTCCAGAAGTCTTGACCCACCCCTCATTTCTTTGTATTTTGCTTCCAAGGAGCCAGACCTTCTTGTAATATTATAAAGTGCTCCTGAGCAATAGTTCTCCAGGCTTTCAAAGCTTTTCTTTGGACATTGGCTGCTTTATCACTCATTTTCAGTTCAGTCCTTGTACCTGACCATTTTCAGAGGAAATATTTTTTGTTTGTTAAACCACTTAACCCTGACCTATGAACCATTCAAGCATAAAAAGGCACCTAACTCAAGGGATGAACCAGTGTTGTGTCTACACATAATGGACTACTTAACAAAGAACCAATTTTAAATTGTATCTTTAGACCCTTTGTTAATAGCAGCCTGTTGCAAAAACATAATTTGTTCCAATTTCTTTAGTTGAATCTATGAAAAATGCCAAAGATAACACAGTTTGACAGGCATAAAATTGAATTTTTGCACCATCAAGATGATTCCCAAAGAGCTTTTAGCCAAAAACTTGGCATGTCTTGGCATGGTGTGCAGTGTGCCCTTAAAGATTTTGAGGAAACTGGAAAAGTGGAGGACAAAAGAAGAAGTGGCAGGCCTAAAAAACCATCTACAACAGATCAACAGTACCTGAAAGTCATGTCTGTAAGAAATAGGGAAAATGTATCTGGCCCTTCAGTCAAGCCTCATCAGAAATGCTCTCAGTGGAAGGCTGGCTGTCAAGAAGCCATTCTTAAGGAAGGGAAACAGGGAGAAAAGGCTGAGGTATGCCAAATTACAGAAGAACTGGACTGAAAATCTGTGGCAAGAGGTCTTATGGAGTGATGCATCCAAAATTGAAAATTTTGGTTCAAATCATCGTCAAAACATATAGAGGAGGCAGCCAACATCCAAAGAAGAGCTTTGGAATGTCCTTCAAGAAGCCTGGAGAACTATTCCTGAAGACTACTTAAAGAAATTACAAGGAAGCTTACCTAAGAGAGTTCAGGCTGTGCTGAAGAATAAAGGTGGTCATACCAAATATTGACTTTCAAGCTTGTTACAATTGTACAAACTCTGTTTTTGCCTTATATACTGTATTTCCATGTATGTTTGCACATGTTTCAATAAATCACTGCACCTGTTTCCCATTTTCCTAGCAAAATACAAAGAAATGAGAGGTGGCTCGAGACTTTTGCATGATAGTGTAAACTTTGGTCATTCTAACTTTGAGAAAGGAGGATTATACAAGGTATGCTCATTGGCTGATTAACTTTGATTTACGAGTCATTAGCCAATGAGCATGCAGTTTTACAGAGATCCATTAGATGGTGACAGAAAAAACACTCATCTCGAGTCTTCATAATAGGCCTTCACAAACCAATGGGTGATGTAACCGTAGCCACGTCCACCTTTATACTGTATGATTTTGCCTAATAATTTATCCTTAATTTAACTAAAATCCCTCTTGGATCCCATTTTATTGTCAGTATGGATAAAAAAGCCAAATGATGTGAACATTATTTGGCTTTGGAAGTGGGGCATGCCAGAAAAAGTTTGAACAAGTAAATGTGGTTTCTGGTAAGATCATGGGAGGTCCCAGTACCAAGACAACTCGTCATGTAATTCTAACTGACATGACCCCCGTATTTAATGTAACTAAAAGAATTAAAAACAAAATTCCTAGGCCACAAAATGTTTTCAATCTTCTCTAAAATTAGCACCGATAATCTTCAGATAAAGTCTTGCAAGAATGATCTCTACAGCTGTTTCAGGTATAAAACTTGGTGTATGGACTGATCTTCCTGAGGTTGTCTAAAAATTGTGTCATTTAGCCACTGGAGGGCACTGTAGTAAGCAGATACAGTAGCAGTCCAAACTTCTGACTGGTACTGTATTTCTTTCTAGTGTTTACAGCCTCACTTTTAACATGATCTAAAACTGAATCATGTCTATATGACCTATGAAAAAAATATGAAGAAATAGTAAATATTAGACTTTTTTAAATCTCTTTTTGACAGTTATGAAACAAAAAATGAATCTAAACAATTAAAAGAGGACCAGAGTCTTTAAAAAAGGAAAACCAAAAAACTGTTTATCATACTACAGATGGATAACTGAGAGACACACCAGTGAATTTATAAGTTGTTCCTATGACTCCGAGGATGTCCATGTGGATCTCAGCCTCCTTGGGGTCTTTTTTTCGCACCCGCCGTCGCACTCTGAGGAGGAGGTTGCCTGATGAGAAGCGGTTTCCACACACAGAGTGACAGAAAGGGTCTTGGGGTCGGAAACGCAGCTCGAGACGCTTGTTGGGGTTAGCATAGGTCTGTGGGATTAACAGGGAATACACACAGTATTAACACCAGTAGTGAGAAAGACTTCAATAAGAGTCAACTACCCACAAAACAGCCAATTTAACATGCCAAATGGTCCCATTTGAACCTAGGAAAGACAGAAAAATAGAGAAGGTAAAAAAATTAGTTCACTGTACTCAAATGGCCTCCACCTTCACCAGATCTCAATCCAATAGAGCACCATTGGGATGTGGTGGAACAGAAGATTCACATCGTGAATGTGCAGCCAACACATCTGCAACAACTGTGTGATGCCATCATGTAAATATGGACCAAAATCTCTGAGAAATGTTTCCAGCACCTTGTTGAATCTATGCCACGAAGAATTAAGGCAGTTCTGAAGATAAAAAAAGGGGGTCCAACCCGGTACTAGCAAGGTGTACCTAATAAAGTGGACGTGAGTGTAAACAGAGAGCTCATTACATGTCATAAATGTGAATGTTTTCAGGATGTACTTCTTTACATTTACAAAAGCAACGAGAATTTTTCTTTCTACATGTAGATTATTATGCAGCAGGTTAACTGGTGTGGCCCACTTGATTTTAAGTTGGAGCTGTATTAAAATGAGTTTAACACCCCTCAGCTAAACTCTGAAAATGAGTCGCTCCTGTAGATGTTAAGTTTAATAAATTAAAGGATAGATCGTATAAAGCAATGCAATTTCAGTTTGATTACGCCAACATCACGACCTAAAATGAGTAGAATAACTATTACAATGTTTTAAAAAATAAAACTGAAAATATGCTTTCTATGTGAGCAATAACTGACATATAATCCGATAACTGATTAAAATAAAAGCCCGAGACTGATATGTGTGCCAGCTGTGGTCCGCTTACTTTGGTCACTGTTTGTTCACCACCCAGAGTATCCAGCATCCTGTCCACGCTGCTGAAAACCCCCGGATACTCCACGCACACCAGTTTGTTGTCCCGCACTTCCACGGTGGACGAGCTGCCCGGGACATCCTCATGATCAGCGTGACAGGAAAAACTCAGCTCTTCCAGAGTAAAATCCACCTTCACGTCCTTCAGATCAGCCATACTGCCTCCCTAGCTGGCGGTAATTCATGTAATGGACCAACTACTTCGGCCATAAAGGACACAGAAGACACATTTAACTCCCGCATTAACAGCTGCATGAGCGTGTGTCCAGGTCCAAAATAAGTCCGGGCGGAAACAATTTAGCGCACACAAGTTCCGGGAGCGTCAAACGTTTTCCTTACGCCTCTCTCAAATAAGATGTTCATTTATCAACTTAGTGGAAAAATAAAGAAAAAAGAAATGCTTAGACCATTTAAGATGAGCATTTAAAACAAAAAACATGAAACAGGATTATAATATTGTTGTTGTTGTTTTTAATCATTTATAAGAAGTCTTCCCTGTTATTAGTATCTGGGTCACACGACTTAATTCAAGTTAGCCGTCATACATAACTGATAACCAATAATCGTCTACCTTTGGTGCAGGAATATAAAGGATGTGTGATATAAGCTTTAAAATGGTTTAAGTAGTCATAATTTTAAAATGGTGAAAGTGTTTGAGATATTATTCAGCAAATGCCAGATTAGAAGAAGATTGTACAACTTGTATTGTTCGGAATTTAGGTCTAGTTTCAGACTGAAAGATATGTGCAAATACAGACATATATTTATTTCTCTGTGGAAATGTTTTCCTTTCAAACCAGGCAAATAGCTACAATAAATACATTTTCCAGCCATTTTTTTTCGTGCTACAAAATGATGAAATGTATTTATATAAACGTGTTTTTTAAATTACTACTTAAGTTTTTTCTACTGTTTTTGGCCTCAATATGTATTGTATATGGACTGGTACTTATATAGCGCTTTTCTACTCAGTTTTGAGTACTCAAAGCACTTCATAATACATGCCACAGCTTAACACACAGGGGCAATGTGGGGTTCAGTAACTTGTCCAAGGATACTTCGGCATGCACACTAGGGGGATCGACCTTCCGATTAGCAGACGACCCACTCTACCTCCTGAGCCACAGCCGCTCCTATACATATGATGTTTAACATTCTATGTATAGACAACACAAGTAACCAACTCCTTATGAATGTTCTCATTCCATGTGAAAAACATGTATTATTAATTTAAACCTTAGGAAGTCACAAAGAGAGGACAGTTGTTGTTACAGGGTCCTCCCTTAACAAACTGCAAACTGACTGTCATCCCCTCAGAGAAGACAGCAGACTCAACAGTTGTCTGTCTGTTTACCGACTTAAACTTTCCTGTGCAGGAATAACTGTTTGATGTGACTGTGTTTGCTTTGATTCTTGCCTGTCTTCTTCTGTCATACCTTCAGGGGAGTAATGAAGCAATGAAGTCATCATGCAACCATCTTATTTTTACTTTTTCATATGAAATTCACTTAAGATGATGTATGACTTTTCCTTCTTTCTTTGGGAAGTAAAAACAGAATTGAGCATCGATTCGGTGTAGTTTTAGCGCCTGGGGATGACTGTCCTCGTTTGAATGATTTAATATTTGAGATGCTGTTTTGCAGAAGATTATATGACTGCTGTAGTACCACTTTTGGCCTCGTGATGGCGGTGTATAGATAAACATTAAAGTTAAAGTAACCAAATCTTCCCAAATGCTTTCAGTCTTTGTGAAAGAATGTGAATGAGAAGTCTCTGTGTTGTTAAATTGTACTATAAATTTGGTATATTAACAGTCAGTAAATGTATCTTTGAGCAGTCAGGAAGAGATCCACTGTTGTCACTGTTGTCTTGGTAAGGAGGACTTCTGCCCTGTACCTCACAAACTGCAAACTGACTGTCATCCCCTCAGAGAAGAAAGTAGCCTCAACTGTTGCCTGCATGTTTACCGACTTAAATATTCCTGTGTACAGACAACAACTGTCTAATGTGACACTGTGTTTACTTTGATTCTTGCTTATCTTCTTCTGTCATCCCTTCAAGGAAGTACAAGGTTTTTAAAAGTCATCATGCAGCCATCTTATTTTTACATTTTCATGTGAAATGAATTTAAGACTTTGCCTTCATTCTTTTCTAAATTAAATTGTTCAAATACATTTTGACATTTTAGTAAAATGTTTTTACTGCAAAGTATAAAGCACAAAAGGCTGCCGGAATGGAGCACTGATTCAGTGAAGCAGTATTTTCATTATTTTCATTATTTTCACATTTTCAATCCATTTTCCTAAATGGATTTATTTAATAAATGAGATGCAGCAGATTCTCAATGCTGAATCCTGGACTGCAGCAAACAGTATAAATGATCACACTGTTGATTAAACTGAGTGCTTACAGGGAAAATTCTGGGACAGATTAGTTACTGGGAGTCACAGAAATAAAACTGATTATGACTTTGTCCTATAATTCGGCGTGAGATCTCTTTCATGGCAGACATTTTAACCAGGCATAGCAGATGAAGCACGGATGTGTTTTTCCAATTATGACATATAGTTTGAAATATGTGAACACTGACTATAGATCAGAAGAAGAAAACTTTTATCCCAGGGAATTTACACTCCCTGGTCACTTTATTAGGTACACCTTGCTAGTACCTGGTTGGACCCCCTTTTGCCTTCAGAACTGTCTTAATTCTTCGTTGCATAAATTCAAAAAGGTGCTGGAAACATTTCTCAGAGATTTTGGTCCATATTGACAGTTGCAGTTGCTGCAGATTTGTTGGCTGCACATCCATGATGTGAATCTCCCATTCCACCACATCCCACAGGTGCTCTATTGGATTGAGATTTGGTGACTGTGGAGGCCATTTGAGTACAGTTCAAGGAACCAGTCTGAGATGATTTGAGCTTTGTGACATGGCACTTCAACCTGCTCTTCCTCATTCTGCTGCTCGGTTTGAAAATCAGCAGGTTATCTCGACCATGTCTACGTGCCTAAATGCACTGAGATGCTGCCATGTGATTGGTTCATTAAATATTTGTGTTAATGAGCAGAAGTACCTAATGGCCACTTAGTAACTATATATTGAGTGGTCAGTTAGTATATAGTTACTAAAAGATCGACTGCTACTGTACTACTTTTGGCCTCACGATGGCAGTGTATAGCTAAACAACATCAAAGTTAACACAAGTAACCAAGTCTTCTTGAAGTCTCTCAGCCTGACTAAAGGAACCACGTATTTTTTTAACAGCATTTAAAAACTGGGTATTTTAACATAAATATATATATGATAAATATACATTTGGTTAGTCAGAAAGAGAGACCCACTGTTGTCAGAGGGTCCTTGGTGAAGAAGAATCACTTTTCCGTCCCTCCCAAAACTGCAAACTGACTGTCATCCCCTCAGAGAAGAAAGCAGGCTCAACAGTTTTCTGTGTTTACCAACTTAAATATGCGTGTGTGTATAGACAATAACTGTCTAACGTGACACTGTGTTTACCTTCATTCTTGTTTGCCTTCTTTTGCCATGCCTTCAAGGGATTGCAAGGCTTAACACAACATTTTAACAGAGTCATGAGTAGCAACATTTTTTTTTTATAGTACATGCATGGATCTCAAGTGTTCTGCAGCTATGCAGTATAAATGATCAACCTGTCGGTTATGCCTTCCCTGTATATGCTGGAAACAGAGAGATAAAACTGATTATCACTTTCTTCTTTATGGCAGATATTTTGCCTTGGCAGAGCAGATAAAGCACAGCTGTAATTATAATCATTAACAGTGACTCTATACACTGCTTTCCTTCTGGCTCACATGAACAGAACAAAGACATTGATACTGCTGTTAGTAATACCTGCATGGGCTTTTCCTAATATAACAGTTCGATTAAAATGAGTGAACAGTGACTATAAATCACAAAGAAAATTCCTATCCGTGTGGAGGGTTTGAAGCTCTGTGTTTTGTGATAGGGATTTAAAGAGGAGGGGATAGAAGACACACAAGACTCTGACTGACAATCTGTTGTGGGCTGTGGCGAAGTGAAGATTTTTTTAATCTTTCTGCCATCCTTTTCTTCTCTAGGGGGGCATCGTCCATTGGATATCTGTCCAGCTCTTGGTGGTATCTTACCCGAGGGCCTCTCCACTCCTCCCTGTCTTGCTGCTGGCCTGTTCCAGCCGTTACAGTGTGGGGAGACCATGATAAGGTTATCAGACAGCCTCCACAGCCCAGCTCACTCTGGAAGAGTCTGCTGCCCACAGATTTCACACCCCCCCTTCCTCCCACTCATTCTGACTTCTCACTCAACATACCCCCTCTCCTGTCAACCCTTCTCAGCAGCTGGCTGTTTATCAGCTGGAAAGGAAATCTGTATTTATGGTCATATTTGGATGTGTTATGTGAACATCAGGCCACACCTACAAAGTATAATCATTTTCTGTATGTAAAGCACAAGATTATTATCTGTGATTTCTTCCACTGCACTCCAGTTTATTTAAAAACTGGCTTTGATGTGTTTTCTATGTAACACACAAGTTCTTTTTAATGCTCAAAACCCCCTGAAAGGAATCAGTGACTGTTTGTGACCTACTGTCACATGTGCTATGACCAGGTAAACCTATGAAGGAATATCTATATCAAAATTAATGACAATCCATTCAGCAGTTGTCGGTGCATTTCAAGAAAGTCAAAAATGTCAACCCCCTGGAGATTTGCACTATGTTTCCCAGACTTTTAGAGCATAAATGGGGAAGGTCCCATATTCACCGGGAACTCCATCTGTGTATAGTGCATAATGCAAATCTCTGTTTTGGCTTAATATAAGAGGCCATTCTCTCAACTCTTCAAAGTGGTTTTCTGTTACCAAACACTGGGTAGGGGTTATGATTAGAGTTTGTTCCAAAATATTGGATAATATTAAAAATGCAACAAGACACAATAACAAACACAACAGGAAGGTTAATCTCTGTGAGGACCCTGGGGGCAAAGACACACTCTCCCTCCTAGTGGTGTTGGCAGACAGTTTAGTGTGACACATTGGACTTTCTCCCAACACCACTGTAGGCTTTCTCACAGTAGGCTTCATCATCAGCTAGAGTTTGGTGACAAATTAAATGTAAAACCTGAACTCTGATACTTCTACAATGAGGGATTTGAAGGCTCTGATTTGCTGTGGTGGGTATTCTTCCTGGGATGTTTGAGTCCTACTTCTTCCCCTGCAAATCTTTAAGTTGTTGTGAATGACCACCTTTACCCCATGATAAAGCATTTCTATCCAGATGGGTGTGGTCTCTTCCAGAATAATAATGCCCCTTTCCACAGACCACAAGAGCCACTGAATGTTTTGATGAGTTTGAAAATTATGTTAATAATATGCTGTTGACTCTTAGTCACCAGATTTCAACCAAATTGAATTCTCACTGAGATTTTGGACCAACTTGTCAGGCAGCACTCTCCACCGCCATCACCAAAACACCAAATGGGAAGAAGGCAAAGTGGAGTTCTAGATTTCCAGAGACTTTTAGAAACATTATCAGCACACCTTGAAACAGTTTTGGCAGCACTGAGGTTATACTGTTTTTTTCTTTAATTTGTCAAGACCCTGACCAAATCGTTGGGCCAACAGACCAACCCAAAGCATTAGACTAAAATAACATTTTGTGGATCATTTTTAAAACAATGCAGTGAATTAATAAACCGGTATTAATTACTAACCAATGCCGCTCGACTGGCAGAAAAAAAGGTTTTGTTAAATTGTCTGTTTTTGCTTTATCAGAACGTTTTGACAGGGAAATACAGCAACTGTACATGGCTTACACCCAAGACTGCTGGCCAACCGGAACATCCCAACAAGTATTAACACTTATCACTGCTGATGTTTTGTGACTAACCTTTTATTGGCTGCCTGTACTTGAAAAAGTTTTATGAGTTTAACAGCCAATAAATGTTACAATTTCTAAACTAAACTTAAAGTTATTGCAGCCCTGGAGCTCTCATTATAATTAACTTGAATGCAGCATGTTGTTTCCTCCTCATAAATAGATGAGAAGCTCAGAGCAAACATACTAATCTGTTTTTTGTTTTTTTTCTCATTACTCTGGGACATTTTGTAGGTGTGGCCGTTTGTACACGTCATCGCAGCACTTATCTGTAGGAAGGCAGGACCACAACACTGTGCCACTGGCAATCAAATAGTATCACACCCCAACGCTGTGTGACAGCAGTGGTTGTGATCGTGCTGCATCCGCCCCCCGTCATGTCTTGCAGAGGAAATCTGCTGACAGTTTGTTTTTATATTTGGCTTTTTCGGTTTGCCTGTGATGGATCGCTGGCATGTCATGCAGCACTAACTCTACAGAGACAGCAAAATTCTAGCTTCCTTGTGTTTATTATTATAATTTAGGGCTGATGTTTTAACTCTTACATAATTTTCATATTGTACACTGTATCAGAATAGTCCAGGTAAATTATGAACCAGCCCAAAAATCCCTTTAGAAGAAGTGTCTATACAAAATTTTGAGCCCAAAAATTCGAATGCATACATATCTGATATTAATAAATAAATGGTTAATTCTTAATTAACATTCAGAGAGGAGGGAGAGTGCATATTTTAAGTTTTACACCAT
>VUQI01063887.1:21314-45482 GCA_015106735.1 Paratilapia polleni
GAACAAGGATGGGCCAGAAAGACACAAATGCAAGGTCTACTTTAGGTTTGGATGCAAATGCATCTCAAAGTGCAATACTCCTGAATATCCAGCAGGAAAAATCATCTCTTTCAAGTATAGACTTGAGATAAGATCAGTACCACATCAAAGAGAGGTTTTAAATATGACTGCATATACGTGCGTTTCTGCTTAAGTCATGCTAAAAATCAAAAGTGATCATAAAACTTTCCTTTCTATATCTATCATGTGTGCTGATACCAACCACGATATTTTAGACCATTAATTTTTATCACAGTGGCTGTAGCTGAACAGAGTCGTCGTGTTATCTTATAATGATGGTTTCCAGATGAGACTCATTAAACGTATCACTGTCCTTCGATTCCACCTGGAAGAACTGGAGCCCGCTCTCTTCCTTCGGTAGGTGAAAGTCACTGACGTTAGTAGGGACTGCCAGCATGGGTTTGTGATCTGAAGCAAAGAAAGTTATTACCAACAGTGTTTAATTGGGAATATAACATTATTTCCTCAATGCACACCAAAACATCCTATAATAAAGATCACACATCTCCTTGCTACTCCCCCATTTTTCCACTTCACTTTTTATTAGCGGGAAGTCGCAGGAGTTCTCTGATTTGTTTACCGCAAATGATCTATTACAACAATACTTAACAGCACCTTTTCCCATGAATAAAATGCAACATTTTTGGGGAACAAAGGTAGATTCATAATAGCTTTTTGCTCAGAAACAGCAGATAGATCCCAATCCAAGTGAGTTGTGGCTTGTACTACAAGTTTTCTAAAATTTTATATTTAAACATACAGATTGGACATTATCTCATTAACTATGTGCTAATTTGCATAAATCCCCAAAATATAAATCTGAACATTGGATGATGCCAGGTTCAACAGTTTTGTTTTAATTTGTTGACATGTCAGAATCCAAAGTCCAAGGTGTTTACAGTACAGAGGGGATTTTGGGTCTCTCTTTACAGTATTATCACTTCATGGCTGACAACAGCCATAAAATAATGCCTTTTACAAGTACAACAAATAAAAATGAGCCTATATGCTTAATGTTTTTTTTTCCTGCCCTGTCCTGTGTTTTAGATTATACCTTGTGTGTTTAATTAAATCTACCTTAGAATATTTCTTTAAAAAAAGAGGGAGAGAGAGAAGAAGAAGACACAGTTAAACACCCTCTGTCATTCCCTCACAAACTAACACACACACAGAAATATATGAACTCAACACCCTACAAACGCACACACAAACTGACACGTAGATGTGATTTATACTGTATAAGATCACTCTGTCCTAGTGTGGAGTAATTATTGCAAATAGATAACTGTCCACTGTAATAGTCACAGTACATTAAAGGGCTACAACTAACTGTTGCAATGGAAATTTAGACACGTCCTTTTACAGTTAAGTAGCAACATAAAGTATAAAAGAAGTATTTGTAATTAATTTAGATCTTTTTTTTCTTTCTTTTTTTTGACTGTTGATACAACAGGAAAACATCAACAGAAAAAGTCTGGAAAGTTCACCTTATGAAAATCTTTTGTTTTGCTTTTTGTGATGTTATTTAAAAAAAATCAGTAGTATTAGTATTTAGTTTGAGCCAGTTTTTTTTTTTTATCTCTTTTGTGTTACTGATTAATGAATAATTGTTTTTTAATTAATTAAATCATGCATGTAATTTTCTAAAGGAAATCTCCCTGTGCTAATGATTTCACTTTGACATCTTGATATGGTTTTCCATGAACTTACTTGCTGTGTGCATCCTTGGGTGCTTTATACAGGTATAGGACATAAACAGAAAGAGGCTGAGAGAGAGCAAAATGACGCTGACGCCAAGGATCACATGAATGAAGTCTCCACCGTCTCTGTGCATCTCTGGTGAAAAGTCAAATCATAGTTAAGTTTCTTGTACATTTATTCAACTACAGTATATTGTCACAATGTTCTGCTATAGAGGAATAAAAGTATTATATACTGATAAATGCATGCACTACCATCAACAGCAAATTTTAGCTTCTGTCAGTAAAATATGTGACTATGTGTACGTACCAGAGCTATCACAAATTGAGTTGTGTGTCATGTTCCCTGGAAACTTTTCAGCAAACCCAAATGCACTGCACCTGTTGAGGACAAAGTGTTTATGTCCCTGTAATTTTCCCAACTTCATTCAGTTATTGTTGTGCAGAACTTGTTTAAATGCGTCTTACTGTGTCTGTGGCTTGCAGATACTCTCTTTCACATCAAAATATTCTTTTTCAAGGCATATAGGTTCACACTGATACGAATACTCTATCACCCTTACACCCGAGGCGATGACTAGAAGGAAAGAAAGAAATTTAGTTCAGACTGAAATACTGTTTCAGAGCACGCTCAAGATACTTTGGAGCAGACATTTGTGGCTCCAGGGCGACAAATCTTGTTGGTTTTGGTGATCCTGTGACTCTTCGTCAACTTCAACCATGAGGTCAATCATGAGTCTAGTGTTGTTACAGAGGTTTTATCTGTTTATATGTTATGACTGCAAGTAAGGATGACAACTTAAGACAAAAGGGAACTGCATGCTGTATTCGCATCTGATAAACAGCCTGAAAATTTTCTTTACTAAACTCTCTTGATATTATGAACAGCTCCTCTTTCACCCACCCCATGAAGGACTAATAGGCTCAGTTTAATATTTGAACTGCACATGTGGCATCACATTAAACCTAGTTTTGTGTGTGATCTTGTATTTTATGCACATTTTCTGAATGTTTCATATGTATCTGTTTTAAACAGATACATATGAACAGATACAAGGTGGCTTATAGGTGATTAGTGAGTTGGCATGTTAATACAACCTGCAGTTTATTTCAGTGGTTTGGATCTAATCCACATTCATTTCCATTTACGTGCATTGGCCAGACAATGATAAAACACCTACAATTACACACACACAAAACTTGGTACCATACAGCAAAATAGTCAAACACAGTTCTGTGGCAGCATCAAAATTTTACTTGTAGCTATAACAAATTGTCCATTCTTACCTGTCCTTTTTGGTTTCTCGCCTGTGACGCACTTATTTTCCACACAAGTTGAACAGATGCTGTTGGAGCACAGGAAACCAGAGAGACAAGTACATGTTGCATTTGTGGTTGGTGTACATTTCTCAGCATATTCTGTAGACAGACAAGAATTGAAACCACAGAATTTACAGATTAAAACAGTGTTTTATCTTTCATCAATTCTATTAATTGCCTTCTCACCTTCTCTGTAAAACTTACGTTCACATGACTGGCACATTTCACATCTGTCAAAGATGTGGTAATTATTTGAGAAAGATCCTTCTGGACAGCTTTTGCAGACAGTTTGTTGGTTCTCAGTGCAGAAATCCTCCATATAAGTGCCTTTCAGACAGGGAACAAATGGAATCAGCTACCCTCACGAATATTCACTCAGTACCTTGAATGAAACATTTCACCTTAAACACATAATTTAATGATTACATTAAACAGATCAATAATGTAATAATTAGATCAAACCAGTCAACACATTTGGCTAAAAGACAGTCATCTTGTGTTTTAAAAGGTTAATTATTCTATTAGGTGTTTTACCTGGGGGACACAGGTCACAGCACCGTCCACCTATCTCAGTCTGTCGAACACCACAGCCTCTAACGTATCCTATAGTCCAAAAAATCAGTACACATAATGGCATAACTACCATGGAGAGGTTCAGATGAATCATTGTGTCCAGTGCTCTTCGAATGCTTATGGGTTTTGTACTGGTTGCTTCCTGACGTAAGCATGACTGAGAGACATAATGTGACAACAGTAGTTCAGGAAGTGAAAGACTACTACTAAATATAGAACACAGTACGCACTTCATGAGCAGTCCAAACTGAAAAAAAAAATTGCTTAGTTCAACTCTTTATTTTTTGACTACTCTAAATTTAGTAGATGGCTCTTGCTCTTTGATTTTTTTTTTAACTGTATAAAGCTGGGCTCTAAACCTTGTCTTCAGTGAGGGAGTCTGATTTTTACTTATCAAAAGTAGACACCATTTGATGTTTGTTATGTCCAACATTATGCATCTTCCCTCTCAGACACTTTCCTGTAAAGCATGCATTGGAGGTGTTGTTTCACATATAGTTTTTAAACACATCTGCAAGAACTTCTCAAACACTCCTGAAATGTTATCACACTCTCACAAATGATTTCAAGTGATGGCCTTGTTTTTAAAAAAATTTATAACAACTTCTTTCCTAGGAAACTTATTAGCAGTCAATAAAGGGCTGCCACTTAACATCAGAGACAGCTGCTGAAACCATTTGCCTGTCTGTGGGTAGTTGTTATGTTTTGTGTCAATTTTCAGTGTTGGTGAAACACCTGATTGGTCTACAACTCATCTCTGCCTCAAGCCATCTATTTTAATCCAGCCACTACTGGCCATTACAACACAATGGTTATTACAACCACAATTCAAAAAAAATTGGGATGCTGTGTTAAATGTAAATAAAAACAGATGATGATGAGGATGATTTTCAAATCTCATAATCTCATATTTTATTCACAATAGAAGACAGAAAACTTATCAAATGTTTAAACTGAGAAAATGTACCATTTTAAGAAAAACAATAAGGCCATTTTTAATTTGATGGCAGCAACACATCTCAAACAAATTGGTAGAGGGCCATGTTTACCACTGTGTCGCATCCCCTCTTCTTTTACAACAGTCCATAAATGTCTGGGAGCTGAGGAGACCAGCTGCTGGACTTTTAGGAGAGGAATGTTGTCCCATTCTTATCTGATATAGGATTCTAGCTACTCAACAGTCCTGGATCTTCTTTGTTGTATTTTTTTGTTTCGTAAAATATGTTCTAAATGTTTTCAATTGGTGAAAGGTCTTGACTGCAGGCAGCCCAGGCCACTCTTCTACTATGAAGCCATGCTGTTGTAATAGATGCAGTATGCAGTTTAGCATTGTCTGCTGAAATATGCTAGGCTCTCCCTGAAAAAGACATTGTCTGGATGGGAGCATATGTTGCTCTAAAACCTGTTTATACCTTTCAGCACTGATGATGCCTTTCCAGATGTGCAAGCTGCTTCCATAGGCACTTATGCACCCCCATACCATCAGAGATGCAGGCTTTTGAGGTGAGTGCTGACAACAAGACAGATGGCTCCATTTCTCTTTAGTCCAGAGGACGTGGCATCCATGTTTTCCAAAAATAGTTTCAAATTTTGATTCGTCTGAGCACAGAACAGTTTTCCACTCTGCCTCAGTCCATTTTAAATAAGCTTTGACCCAAAGAAGACGGTGGCCTTTCTGGATCATATTCACATACAGTGTCTTAAAAAAGTATTCATAGCCCTTGAACTTTTCCACATTTTGTCATGTTACAACCACAAACTTAAATGTATTTTATTTGGGATTTTATGTGATAGACCAACACAAAGTAGTACATAATTATGAAGTGGAAGGAAAATGATACATGGTCCTCAAAATTCTTTACAAATAAAAATATGAAAGTGTGGTGTGCATTAGTATTCAGCCCCTTGAGTCAATACTTTGTTGAACCACCTTTCGCAGCAGTTACAGCTGCAAGTCTTTTGGGGTATGTCTCTACCAGCTTTGCAAATCTAGAGAGAGACTGCAATTTTTGGCCATTCTTCTTTGCAAAATAGCTCCAGTTCAGTCAGATTGGATGGAGAGCATCTGTGAACAGCAATTCTCAAGTCTTGCCACAGATTCTCAATAGGATTTAGTTCTGGACTTTGACTGGGCCATTCTAACACATGCATATGCTTTGATCTAAACTATTCCATTGTAGCTCTGGCTGGATTTTTAGGGTTGTTGTCCTGCTGGAAAGGTGACTTCTGAAGGCAATTGGTTGCACTTACTTTTCCAGCCTTTTGTTGCCCCCGTCCCAACGTTTTTGAGATGTGTTGCTGCCATCAAATTCAAAATGAACTAATATTTTTCATGAAATAGTAAAATATCTCACTTTAAACATTTAAAATGTTTTCTGTTCTATTGTGAATAAAACATTGGTTTATGAAAATTGCAAACAATTGCTTTCTGTTTGCATTAATATCCTAACGTTTTTGGAATTGGGTTTGTAGATTTAACTGTTTAGACTTTTTTTTTCCTTTTTCAAATTCACCTTATTCAAACTTTTATTCAAAACACTATTCTTGTCAAAAAAAAAACCTACCTCCCTGCATTCTCTGAGTCAATCAGCACTTTTCCTTGTTCTTTAAATTCACTGTGTTCTGTCACTCATTCTTTTGGGTTGTTTGTCATTCGGGGTCATTCAGGCTGTCCAGGGCATCTCATCCAAAATCTCCAACCATCTGCTTCTCTGCTCCACCACCACCAGCATCTAGACCCCCAGTCACTATCTCCTCCCTTCATCTCAGATTCTGTTCTGTAAATTCACTTCTCACTGGAGTCTAACCATCAAAAATACATACATTTTGCAATTTCTTAACTAAACTTTACACTTCTTTAAAATTCTCTCTCCTTACTGAAATCTTTGCAGGTAATGTACATTTCTTTACATTTTTATTGTTGCATCTTTGTTCTGCACTTGCACTTTTTGTGTTTTTGTGTGTGCATTTAACTGTTGGAGCAGTTACAAAATTTGTGTAATAATATGAAAACAGAAAAAATAACAACAATTTTTTCACAATTCTGATACTCAAGTATTTACAGTGACTCCAAAGCAAACTGAAGTTGATATTCCTACCAGTGTAGTAGCTTAAATAGTGTATGTTACATTAAGAAACCAACAGAAGTAATTACAGTATTTTTAGGTGTTTGAGTCCTGGAAATCCCATAGCCCACAATGTGCAAGTACAATAATCCCAGAGTTGACCTCTGTGTAATCTAAAACGTATGGAATGACTAAAGATTTGCATGGTATGTACAGAAGAATAAGCGTGTGATTTTTGCAGGGTGATTTTGTAGCCTACTTGTATATGATGCAGGAGCACAAATGCAAATGCAAATACATGATGATGTGTGAAAGTTTGTTGTTGTGTGACCTTTTGGTGACAGATAATTTGACTTGCTGTTGGGTTGTTGATGGGGAGTTTCCTGGCAAAAGAAACACGCTGTTGAATAGTGCAGAATTTTTGTCAAATACCAGAAAATGAACCGCTTCATTTGATGTGATTATCAAGCAAAAATACCATGCATTTGGTGTTCCCTTATTAGATGATTTCATTTTTCCCTGTCAAGTGTCATGTTAATGCAGTGGTTACCATGGTTTAGCAAGGCAGTTCCTTGTTTGAACTTTCTGGCTGGATGGGGCCTTTCTGTGTGGAGTGTGCATGTTCTCCCAGTGCCTGCATGGGTTTTCTCCTGGTACTCCAGCTTCCTCCAAAAGTCCAAAGACATTTAGAGTGAATTGGTTTGGATTCTAAATTGGCTGTACATGTGAATGTGAGAGTAGGTAGTTGCCTGTCTCTCTGTGCTGGCCCTGTGATGGACTAGGGACCTGTACAGGATGTACCCCTGCCTATCAATTTAAGTCAGGCTCCAGCACTCCCTCAACCCTGAATTGGATAAGTGATTTAAAAAAATTGATGGATGTATAATGTCATTGTAAATTAAATATATTTCAATTGATAGCAGCAAACAAGCAGCCTAGAGCCATTACCTTAGGCTCAAGAAACTATTTAATTTAATTTTTTTTTTTTTTCAAAGAAACACAACAAGTCTATAAGTCATAAAATTATCATCAGACTGATATATTCAGAAAACAGTCTTTGGTTATTGCCTTGCTGTTGCTTATCTTGCTTGTCAAGGTGTAATCTAGAGAAACATAATGAATCGGCCCCACTTGATAACTTTACACTGACTTATTGTGAAAGTTTTCATAAGCCTTAATATTACTGTTTGGTTTTACTGAACCTAGGTTCTGTAAAATTTTGATGGTAGAGCCCGATATTTGCTTTCATTGTCATTTGCATGGATTCTGTGCAATGTTTTTCATTCTGGAGAAGTTATGAGAGTCCATCAGAAATGATCTGATTTAGTAATAGATTTAATAAATGCCTGACACCCCTGTGCGAAATTCCCACCCACTTAAACCACATGACGTGTGGCTGTACAATCATAAAAACTACAGACATTTACTTCTGTCATTCACAGACAGGCCCAACCGCATGTTGCATGTTTGAAACCTCCTTCAGGATGTGATGTAAGCATGGACGTGCTTACTATGTAGCACTAAACAGTAGCTAGTAGTATCGTCATTGTGTAGCCACAAAGGCCAATCGTGACACTGTACAAACCTGGATTCCCCTTCGTAAGCAAACCATACTACAAGTGCCACCTACTTTGTGGCAACAGGGGGCAGAAGGAACATGTTCTGTTACTTGCACCTGAGCCTTCAAAGTGACAGTGTAATAGCTTATGAAAGGTAACGTTGGAATGAATAGAGAAGGCATGGCTTCAACCCCAACACCAAAGACATGACACAACTACAGTATTCACTGTTCTTGGACGTTTTCATGTTTTCATGTCTCTAAGGGGTAACACTCCACTGATTTTATGCATACAGGTCAACAAGCTGCACATGTTTTGTTCCTGCAGTGGAAGCTGTGTGAAACTGCTCACGTCGCCTTTGTGTCACTTGAGTCCACATCACACTAAAAGTTCAAACTGAAAAACATCTGGTGAAGACATTATGTGAACTAAGCTAACCAGCCTCTCTACTTCTACTTGTGGTTACAGACCATGGTTACATTAGCTGAACTGTTCGCACACAGGCTGAAATGTAGGTAATGTGCCAGGTTTTCCACATGAATGAAGAATACACAAAATACAGTTGTGAAACCTGTGGGTCAGGTGCATCCATTTGAAAAATTTACTTTTAAATTGTCTGTCATAAAACAGTTTAAGTACAGGAATGCAATACAAAAATGCAAAACAATACAAAAATCATTGCTTACATTTGAAACACAGAATCAAAGTAAACTGAATATAGAAGCAAAGACGAATCTTTACAAGAAAAAAAAATCTCACCAAGAAAAAGATGAATAGGCATTATACTTTATGAAAAAAAGAAAAACAAGAACATTAGGTTTATATGTGTTGGATGTTTATATGAGTTTGATATTTTATAGTTGGAATAATGGCTGAATGTCAAGCAAATACATGCTTTAAACAGCTTCTCAGAATTTGCACGTACAGAAATACATATATAGTTAAAAACAGAATGACATGTACTATATGTGCAGCATGTGTATAGCTGCTGTACTTCAGAATGGAGCTATCATTACAAAACCAGACATACTGTAGAAAGGGTTTTTGTTTTTTTCAGGTGCTGTATATTTCTTTGAAACCACACACCTACTTCCTGGATCACTGACATTTACTGAAAGTAGACTACCTGTAGGGACTGTTTCCAGTACGTGTATACTCTCTATATACTCACTAGTTTTTCAAAAAGCAGCTGCAACAGTCAAATACTGCTTACACATTGATCCATCAGGATTAATGTAGTAAATAACATTACATGAGCTATTATTTTACTACTATTTTAGGTCAACTTTACTGGTGTTACTTTTTCTTCTTTTAAATGTTGTTGGTTTTGGTTTTGTTTTGCTTTGGGGTTTTTTTTTTTTGTTGTTGTTTGTTTGTTTTAATTCAGTTAATACTCAATGAATGAAAGTGGGACTATTATATAGGTATTTTTACTTAAAAAGTGGATCTGAATATTTAATCTACTTCTGTCTTCAATTGAGAAATTCATTTACTTCCTTTAGGAAAGATTTACTTTACTGCAGCTTTTTCCATATTCTGTTCTTCACAAAGAGTCAGCCAGGCACACACAACCCTACTTGCAATATATGTGTGTGTGTATCTGGTTTCAAAACATAAGAGAAGTATGAGGACACGCTTTCATAACTCCTCTGACTATGTGATCCGAGAAACATCTCCAATGAGGTATACACAACATGAAAGTCCTCACATTTACAACATCAGTCTTTCCAAAGGCCAAAATGAAAACATGAGAGGAAGCATGTCTCAGTGGGAAAAAGAGGCACATTTAGGTCCATATGGGAACTCCCCCAAACCCACACACACCACTGAAAGCATGTTTGTTTTCACAGACCTGCTAATTTGAACAGAGCTGAGTAATCAAAATATGAAAAGACAAAAATAGACAGATAGACTTCATGCAGAAATTAAAGTATTTTTGTAAGGCTCTCCAGCAGTTCATAATATTCTAGGTCAGTGGTATTGATTGTACTCACCATACTATATATTTCTCAGGCTTGTCACAAGCCCCATTAATTCATATTAAATTATGTAATGTCATGTCACATTTCACAGAGGCATTTAGTGACATGATCTCTCAGGTCGTTGTACAAAAATCTGTATATCAAAATTTTCAATCATATCAAGGTTACACAGATTTTTTTTGAGTAGCATAACAGTTTAAATAGTAAAAGCTAGATTTTACTACTTAAACTGTTTCACAATTTAAAAAGTGAGGTATGATACATGCATTATGTTTCTAATAATTCACCCACGATTCTATTAGAACAGAACAAACAAGAGTCAAATATTGACTTGAGAATACACCTGTTACAATACAGATATAGTAAAAAGTTTGCTGTTGTATTTCTAATATAAAAGCAACACTATGAGGAAAAATGAGTGATCACTGACATTATTGATATAATGATTATCTGATTTAAAGTTCAGCTATGTAATTCATGCCCAAAGGAAAAAACAAACAAACAAGGTTTAACCTCAAGGTTCCTCCAGGATTTGCTTGAGCGGGGACTGACTCCCATCACAGCTTTCCTCAACTGGCCTCCGACATAATGAGTCCCCTGCTGCAGACCAAAAAAAAAAAAAAAAAAAAAAAAATAAAAATTAAAAAATAATAAACAAAAAAAAAAAAAAAGCCAAAAACTACACAGGAAAGACGCAATGAACCAACCCAGTTGTGTGATAAAATAAAAGATTGTTTAAACAAAAAACAAAAAAACAAACAAACAAGAAAAGCAATTATAGGGTTATATCATAGTAAAACTGTTAAAATATATTAATTAGAAATTTAAAAAAAATTACATTAAAACAAATATATTTAAAAGGGCACAGTTGGTTTGTGAACATCACCCGTAGATTTATTTGGTATTTATAAATTATTTTTAAGTCAAATAGAATATTATAGCCTACCACATTTGACTGCAATACCCCACCTTCTTTAATGTCTCTGTTATTCTTTCATTAAAGGTGCTGCTGGGTTTTGGGCTCTTTTCAGTCTCTCAGCTCTCCATCACTGCATGGAAGCCGTATCCATGGCAACGACATAAGCCTGACAGAGTTTTCTGTTTACAGCAGCTCTTTTTTTTTTGTTTGTTTATATTTTTAGGGACGTTTGGGTCATTAATTGAATTCAAAGCGATGTGTAGCAAGCCGCACTGAGTAATATTGCGAAGCTTTTGGGGCAATTTGTGAGACTGCGACGGTTTCCGTGTTTGTTTACGCCTGGGTGAGTGATGCAGAAGCGGGGCACCACCTTCCTGTTTCGCTTGCCTCACGTTTTTAAACACAGGCCATAACATCTTCATAAAGCTTGTTGTCACAGTGCCTGGGTCGTGCTGTGTAGTTTAAGAACATTATCCCCATTTAATCCACTTTGCCTTCTGCTACACGCAGGTGGACAGACTGGCAGATGGAGCTGGGTGGCACAGTCAAACACCCGCTCCCATACTTAATTGCTCTGAGGAGTTTTTCTTCTGGACACAGTCAACATTTTTAAATGTTCGCACCTTGAGCACTGATGGTGGATTTCATCTGCTGTTTTCAGATACTGCTGTTTATCTACTGATTGCTTCATCAATTAATAGCTGAGCCTTTACCCGGACATGGAGGAGCCTGATATACGACAACAGAAGCTGGACAACCAGGTAAACATATAATGATTATAATTACATTTTTATATATATTTTTGTATATGCTAGTAAGAGAAATAATCACAGAAGTTACACAAGTGTGATCCTTTTGCAAAACCATGCGAGATTGTCATAGTTCATGCTGACACTGGAGCACAGACTAAAAGTTTATTAAATATTGCTAACGAGTGGTTAAAACCGAGGCATAGCTTTGCAAAAATAAATAAAATTAAATTAAAAAAAAGAAAATCAAGCTTTCTTGAGTCTCAAAAGGTCACGGCCTCTGTCAGAACCACCTGCTGTTTGGGGCTACTGCTCAGCTTTAAGTCCCAGTCCAGTTTATGCTATGCAGCATGTGGTCTACAAGCCTTTATCTATTTAAGCTTTACATAAATGCCCCATAGCAGAGAAGTCAGCACATAATCCATAGTAGTAAAGTACTAATCCTAAATTTAAAAAATAGTAGTAAATGTAGTTGCAGTAGTAATTTGAAACAATGATGCATGAGCTCCTGCATGTCAAATTCAGAATTAGCAGATCATCATGTTCAGTGGGGAATATTTATAACAGACAATCATTAGGGTATCTAGAATTTAAAAAAAAAATACTACAGCTCACCATCTAACTGCAGTGAGTGAAAGAGAAAGCAAAACATCACTTTATTTGTGAATCTCAGCAGCCCAGACACATTTCTATGTGTGAACACTGTGTAGAGTCAGAGTTTGTCTGAAGTGTGAGCCTCAATTGTCACACAGCGAACCCTTTTGATGAAGAAGCAGCAAAAGAAGAGGGCTGATTCTCAAATGGTGGTGACCAATCGGGATACTCGGCAAAAAAATCGAAAGCACAAAGCTGTACGCTCTGATGAGACGCCTCTATTGATCAGCCAGTCCCTGAGCAACACTTCTCTGAGTGGTTAGTATTAGAATAATTAATTAGAATATATAACTGTACACCTTTGTTTTGGTTTAAATAAAACACATCATAGTAATGTATGATGAAATTATTTTCAATTTAATGATGCTAAATACTGTTGGGTTTTTTTCCTGGGTTTTTTTGGAGATCAAGTTGAGCATGCTCATGATAACCCACTGGATGTGATTACACTTGGTGAAGGCGACATAACAGCAAACGCAGCGTTAGAAGAGATGCCTTCAGAGAAGCCCATTGTTCCTAAGAAAATGAACTTTGAGATTGACATAGAGCCTGAAGTGAAAGGTGAAGGGGACAGTGAAGCCCAGGTGGAAGGAAAAAAGCCAAAGAAGAAAGATGTGAAAAAAGACAAAGCTAAACGTAAGATGTGTGCGCTTTATTTTCGGCCCATAGCTGGTCTGAAACTGTCCTGTGCTTGTATACACGCTCATCATTAGAGACCCCTATTAATCTGCAACTAACTGCTTTTTCAGAGGTGGAAGAGACAGAGGAAAAGGAGAAAGAAAAAGATACAGAGAAGAAGGAGAAAAAAACCAAGAAGAAGAACAAAGAATCTGTAGACGCACAGAAGACAAACAAGACAACCAAACAAGAGCGTAAAAGTAACATCATTAAGAAATTCACACTTCCACTCTATGCACTTTGCATTTAAAGAGGAAAAAAATGCTTCCATTAACTTAAAGGTGCTTCACATCAAGCTTTAGTGTGACACTACTTAGCTTCATGTAAGTGTCTGCTCTTTTGCAGAGAAGAACTTACAGGAGGCTTCAACCCCTGAGGTAGAGTCAGTGGCAGAGGAGGAAAGTCCAAAGAAGACTAAACAAGATAAAAGTGATGATGAAGAAGAAGAAGATGGGCTTCAGAGGACTGTTTCTGAAACGCCTACGAGGAAAAAGAAACTGGACACATGTGAGAGAAGATCTGGCTTGGCACATTTTATGATCCCTGATATTTTCAAGCTGTATAAAAGAATAATGTTGCGTGTGTTTATCTCAACAGCCAGGTGCCAAATAAGTGACGAGAGCAAAGATGAGGAGATCCAGGAGAAAGAGAAAAAGGAGAAGAAGTCGCACAAAGCAGAGAAAACTACACAGAGTCTAGCTTCCTTGAACTCCAATTACAGAGAGAGTTCATCTACGGGCAGTGAATCTAATGAAAGAGTGAGACATGTCAAGCACAAATTGTTTTTTTTAAAAGCACATCAATAAAGCATGTGGAAAGGTAAAACCAAATTTTTCTCATTTCAGCCAACTTCTCCAATATCAGTGGAGGATCTTGAGAAGTTTGCCTTGCGTCCTGCTCCCAGAGACGTGACGATCCAGTGTAGGGTCACAAGGGACAGGAGAGGCGTGGAGAAGGGCATTTACCCAACTTACTACCTCCACATGGAGAAAGAGGATGGAAAGAGGGTTGGCACAGAATCACCGTGCACATGGATTTTTTTGATCATTTGATTCTGCTGTCATATTTCCATCAAAGCATCACTTTTTGTTTCTGTTTTTGATTGTGCCACCACTAGGTGTTTCTAATGGCGGGCAGAAAAAGAAAGAAGTGCAAAACATCCAACTATCTTATCTCCACTGATCCCACAAATCTATCCAGAGATACAAACTCCTACATAGGAAAACTAAGGTAAAGGAAAAATCTTTCATTTCTACCTTGTGAAAGAGGGTTTAACTATATTGTGTTTGGCTAATGTACTTTTTAAAGCTCAAAGCTCTTCTTTTCTTTTGTCACAACTTTGATAGGTTGTAACTTCAGTATTTTTCATTTCAAGTATTCTCAGAGATCTTTAGACAATTCAGCTCCTATATAAACTACTTTTTCAAAAGTTTGTGTTCACCCAGAAAAGGTTTTCGCCACAGCTTCACAATACTTTCATCCATTAAATGCAGAGTAAATAGGAAATATAACAAGGTATTGACGCGGTCAGAAATAGTGAATTTTACTTTGCTTTCTTCAAAGAATTGTCTGCAGTAATTACAGCCTTTCTGACCTTTGCCACTCTGGCTGTAAGTTTGTTAAGGTAATCTGGAGGCATTTTCACACCTCCAAAGCACCTCCAACAAGTTGGATTGGCACTTCTTACATGCCATATGGTCAAGCTGTTCTCACAACAAGCTCAATAGGGTAGTGAAGTGGCCACTTTATTATAGACAGAGTACCAGCTGACTGCTTCTCTGACAAGTATAATAGTTATCTGCATGGTGTCAGAGTAAACTGGCTTCGATCAAGCAGCCTCCACAGGCCATGAAATGGCATTGCAAAATTACATTGTTCAAGATCTCTTTTGTTTCACATACATCTCCCTCTTTACCACCGCCAGAGTGTGCACACCATCAGATTTCCTTTAAGATACTTAACGATGGTGTCACGCACTTCCCCAGTTTTTCTGTGTCTAACAGCTGTTCTTTTTTTGACCCAGACACTCAAATGCAGAATCATCTGTCAGTAGCAGCTTCTTCCAAATATCATCTGTTTAATATCTGTGATTATTGACTCCTAGAAATATTTCTTTTTATTAAAAAACTAGGACATTTGCCCTGATCAACCTGTCCCAGGTGTACCCCGCCTTTCACCCTGTGACACCTGGGATTAGCTCCAGCTCCCCCACAACCCTGAATTGGATAAGCAGTGAAGAAAATAGATGGATGGATGGAACCAGGACATTTCTGAGTGACCTCAAACTTTTGGTCTGTAGTACAAACTAGACTAAGACTCTATGGCCATGCTAGCAGCTCTGTGAGGATATAGCCTACATAGACTCAGAGCTGCTTGAGGGTAGTGTCAATGCTAGGATGCTAATGGGCAGCAGGTGTGATGTTTTTCATGTTTGGCATTTGTAACACATTTCATTGCAAACTTTCCAACAGTTGCTGAGACATTTCACTCAAACCTAAAAATGTTGAGCTGATGGGGTTTAAAAACATCACTGCAGTCCATCTATTAGCTCTGATGTTTTATTCTGGATCAAAGTGATGGACCGACCAGTGAACCGACAGCCATCTGAAGAGCGAGGCAGCATGGCTTAAAAATATCTGTCATCAGTATGAGCTATTCTCTGTCAAACATGGACCTGCAATGCTGGCTTAGCGCAAACACTTTGACTCATTAAAGCAGAAAAAAAGCACAAATGTAACTACACGGTAGTGCTGAGTCAGTTTTGTTTGTGTGAACCGGTGTGCCAGTGTTGTTTCAGATCGTGTATTTGATAGGACTCGTTTGTGTCAGGTCAAATGTTCTGGGAACAAAGTTCACAGTCTACAATGGAGGTGAAAACCCAGAGAAAAAACCCTTCATCAAAGAGTGCGAATCAGTGAGGCAAGAACTAGCAGCAATTTGCTATGTGGGTGCCACAAACACAAACACAAACACACACACACACATACATACATACATACATACATACATACCATTTTTATGTAAAGCAATACAGCATATCACAACCATTTCCATGTTCCAGGAGACAAATGTGCTGGGTTTCAAGGGTCCAAGGAAAATGACAGTGATCATCCCTGGCATGCTGGAGAATGATGAAAGAGTGGTCATCCGTCCCAAAAATGTATAAGTAAAAAAATAAAACTCACCCACAGCATATGAAACCTGTGGTAATGTTACACGTGAAATATTTCAGATAAACTGACATTTCATCTTATTCCAGGAACTGGAGACTCTGTTGACCCGGCATGCAAATGGCAACACAGACAAGTTGGTCACCCTGGTGAACAAATCCCCGAGCTGGAACGAACAGACTCAGTCGTATGTGCTCAACTTCCACGGACGCGTCACCCAGGCCTCTGTCAAAAACTTCCAGATCATCCACCCCGACAATGGTAAGGTGACTTATTGTCTAAATAACCACCGGAAAAAATATTTGCCTCATGAACTTCACCATCCTGCTGTCTTTTCCAGAGGACTACATCGTGATGCAGTTTGGCCGTGTAGCCGAGGACGTCTTCTCCATGGACTACAGTTTCCCCATGTGTGCCCTGCAAGCCTTTGCCATTACTCTCTCGTCCTTTGATGGCAAACTGGCCTGCGAGTGAGCGATGCTGGTGTGCCTCAAGTGCTTAACGAGATCCCCGCAGGATCAGTTTTCATGTTCTGTATCCTGCTGAACCGTAACACTTTGTGTACATTAAATATGCCACAGACTTCAGACTTATTTTTTAGGGCTGTTTACAATTTTACCACCAACTGAAGTGGGAGAAAAGTTATTTAAGTTCAGACGAGTTAAATTAAGGATTTACTTTTCATATTTGGCAGATGTGTAAAGAACTTGTACTTTTAAAATGTGGAGGATACCCATGTAAACACTACCAGTTAAATATTAAATAAGAGTATTAAAATATTTGCAGGGATCTGGATGTTTATTTCTTAAAATGGAGAAATGGTACTGGACTGCATGCTCCTCTTTGTCTACTTAATGAATTTTATTTATTTATTTTTTTTTTTCTGACATTTCCTGTCCAATTACAAAAACCCACAGTGTTATCTTACTGTGGACTTTTCCATTACATGTGACATCTCTAGCTGTCTCCTATCATCTCTGAGTGTTTATCACAAAAAGGAAACATTTTTATCAAAGTACTAAAATACTGAAAAAGCACCCATATCAGAAGCAGAAGAACAGCAACAAGTTGCAGGTTTCTGTGCTTGCACAACATAAAGATTTGAAAATTATTTCCATCCCGAGAGCTTCACTGCTGATCTCAAGCACGTTTTCAACACAAGTTCACACTGCTTGACAGGGAGAGACGCAAGTCATTTGGGTTTCAACTAGTAAAAATAAGCCTCTGTTTCGCTCTGTGGTAAAGTAAGATGATCAGAGGCGCACAGATATTTTTGATAGCAAACCTCTGTAATCACATTGACACGACTCTCTGAATGTTAACATGCTGTGTTCACTTATTTCCTGTTCGAATGTTGTTATAGTACGAAAAATTTTGGTGGAGCCTTGTGAGAGTTGGCATCATAACGTCTACTAATACTTGCTGCAACATACTTCACAAGTAATGCAGGTGATGCATTGTGTATACCTCTGCCCTCAGGCCCACAAGGTGTCTGATCAGACTAACAACTCTGGACAAAACTGGGCTGTCATATCACTTGACCCACGGCGCACAGCCACTTAAATTGAGATTCAGTCTGCTCATGTAAAAGTCTGTTTACAAGCTCTAAATCAACAAAATCATGAACCTTAAAGGAAACCATGAACCTCACCATCAGCTCTTATCTTTTGCAGAATCTTCTACAACGACACACAACCCCAAAATCTCTCATCAGTGCAGCACATGTTGCACAACACCCTCACAGGTTGCACAATAATTAATATTTTCCAACTTCAGGTTACTTGTGAAATTAAAAAATGAGTAATTGAGTTTTTGCCTTTCCTGACAAAGTATTGTAGAGGCTTATAGGTAGCTTAAAACATTCAAACATGGACCATATGGCTTTAGTTTTTTTGAGATTCAACAGAGAGCAGATAAATATACAGTTTTGGTTTTTGTTGTAAATATGAATAAAACAATTCAGTAAATAGTTTTTAAAACATTCAACAATGTGAACTTTCTAGGTTAGATTACAGTGTTTCTTACACAGTACATGTGTGATGAAGGATAGATGTTGTGTTGTAAAATAAGCAGAAATCTTGCACATTTACAGTCATGTACATAGAAAGTAAACACACAAATCTAGATGTTTAGTGGTGTATTTTACATTTTTATGACTAAAATAGTTGAATGTCTGGCAATTACCAGTGGATATCCTACACTAAAGCTTTAGATCCCAGTGAAGACTTTATGCAATCATTCTTTGGCTTCACCACTGCATGCACATTTTTGTGGCTCATCAGCTCATCAATCAATCAAACTGAGTCTCACCACAAGGTTGATAACACAACAGTGTCTTCCAGTTTTGTGGCCATTCAGAAAGTTACATAAATGAAGTAATCTAACGGACACTTGAAGAAATGCCTTTAGATCCACTTTAGTGTCTACAGGGAAACACAAATTAAGACTCAAAGCACTTCAGCTTTTGCTCTCTCAAGCTAATTAAATAGGATCTGGTAAAGATGTTACCAGAAAAGGCATACCAAAGCCAATGCACAGTCAGACACACTGCAATGTGAAACACTGTTTGGTTAAACTGTGGCAGCACTTTCACATACTTTCATTTATAGCTGCTCTTTTAAAAAAGCACATCCTCTCCCACCAATGCCATGTGAGTGACAGCTATCAGTGTCAAAAGACTGAGCGGTGCCGCCCTCTCTCAGTCTGTGTTTAAAAAAGCTTTACAAGAGTGTCAGGGCAGTATGAGTCGATCTTCAGGCTGTGCTGAGCTGATGTGCGGACTGACTGGTGTGATGGACTGCCGTCCACCGCTGAGGCTGCTGATTGTGTTCCTGCTCAAGTCTGCCAACATCATCTGGCTACATGGAACTCCAGGAACAGGTTTTATACCTTCTGTTTTTCTTCAGATAAAGCCACATATACAGCTGTAAAATGTAAGTGTAACAGGTTTACAAAAATAGATATAACAGCACAGATGCAATAAAAGTTTGACTAAATGGGTCACAGCATCAGCTAACTATTAACTAACTGGACTTCAGCTATGTTTATACTTCTATAAAGAGAAAAAGACTGAAAAGTCTGTCAGTTGAGGTCCTTCATTATACATTAAACTAACGTATAATTTTTTAAATGTATTTTTAAATGTATTTTGCATTTCATATAACCCAAATTGCTAGTTTACATTAATCATGATACATTAAAACCAGCACTTTGCATGATGTCTGATGTTGACAGGAATGGAAAAAAGTGAGTGGCTGGATCTATGCCATTGTACAGGTTGTCCATTAATTGCAAAGTTGCCAGCTTGATCTCCTGGTGCTCCTGCCCCCATGTTAAATTGTCCTTTAGAAAGACATTGAGGCCCAAACGACGGAGCAGCCAGAACTTTGCATGGCAGCTGGTGAATGGGTGAATTGTTGTGCAAGATTGAAAAGTACAGTTAAAGTGCAAATCATCATGATACAGTCTATTTGAGTGATTGGGAATGCAAAAATGCATTCTGTAGTTTATGCAAAAATATGAACAAGTCAGAAACTTCCTGTTTGTTCTTCACTGGTAATTGCTTGTTTTCTTGGTGGCAGCAGAGAGGGTAATACAAAGAAAAAATGTAGCACTACAAATAATGTACATTTGTAAGCTCTCCACTTGATTTGTCAGTCCATGATTGACGGCTCATCTATAGATTCAGCTCTCTTTAGAAGATCATATTTCACATTGCAGATGGCTTAAGATGGGTTAAGATGGGTTCTCTCTGTAGCTAATATAACCCCAATTACAGCAACCAATGAAACTTTCAGTGTATATAAAGGACAGTCATGACTGTTTCAAGATATTAAAATATAATTCTATTCTTAGAGTCTGCCTTTAATATTTTTTTTTGGGGGGGGGGATTCCTGATAACTTACAAAGACCTTTAGATTAAGATGTTCATAATAAATCCATAGAGGTTCTTGGACTGGGTGGTACAGGGGTCTGTCTTGAAAGATAAATAAATAAAAACCTGCAAAGACAAGCAGGTTACTCACTAACAATCATGGAGTTAAACATGGAACTTACAACTTGACAAACCATAATTAGAACAGTAATTAATAATATATTTCCCTTGGGTTTCCTAGGAGCGGAGCACAGTCTTCACTGTGTTAATGATTACCTGTTCACCGTTAACTGCTCCCTGAGCATCGCTCCAGCAGAAAACACCTCAAACAGCAACTGTTCCTACTGGCTCACTTTTATAGAAACAATTGAAAAGTGAGACACATTTTTACTAACACACATGAATGATGGGCCGTTTATAACGTCATGATGATAATGCACCTTATCCCTGCTTCTCCTTTCCTCACAGAACACAGTATATGTGCATGCTGACACACACCAAAGAGGACTATTTCTGCACATTTAAAACATCAGAAGCGATGCCTGATTATGACGACTTAGATACATTTGCAGACATAGATACCTACGAAATCTCACTTTGCCACAGTCAAAATGAGGGATCTGAAACCTGCGAGCTGCTGGATGAGGAATACATGCCTGTGAACAACAGTAAGCAACACAATGATCATCTGTTTCCACAGCTAGACATCGCATAGACACAAGAGCCATAAATGTATGCCTTTTTTTAACGTCATTTATCTTCTTATCAGTTAAACCAAACGCACCATGCTGCCTCTCAATCAGCCACAACTCAAGTCAACACCACTTCACTTGGAAAAGTACCTACGAGAATTACATTGATTTCACTGACCTGCCCAACAACTTGCAGTATCAACTCCATTACTACAAGAGAGGAGAACACAAGGTATGCCTCAGCTGATAAACAGGAATGACAAAGGATAACAGGTTCATCCCTGAGAGGCCCATTTGGCTAAAATCTATTGAAAAAAAACACACAAAAAAAAAACAACAACAACAAATAACTACAATCTAACACTTGTTTTTTATGTAGTAAAAACAAAGAACATTTTTAAATGTAATAATATAAATACCACTATAAAACACATCTTGCAGACGTTTTAGTAGATAACTGCTCTACGCTGAGATGAGAAACTACCACAGTGTTTTTATCTGGTGGTACTGTGACTGTCAGCTCAGTGTGGTGACAGTTTGTGGCAGAAACTGTGACTTTATTTAAGCTGTAGGCCTTTTACACATACATACATTTAACTAACAACATGATGATCTGTTCTGGCTCCGTGAGCATCGGTTTAAGGTTATAACTGTTAGTACAACGCATTTGATCAACTGGCACAGAATGAAACAGAGGCTCTATACATTTTATGAGTGAGCAGCTCTATGGTGTAGAGGTTAATAAATTGTCTTACATGCAAAAGATCCCCACTTCAAATACAGCCACAAGCTAGTGCACTCCTAATGCTGGTCCCAGGCCTGGATAAATGGGAGGATAATGTCAGGAAGGGCATCCAGCCTAAAATCTGTGCCAAATCAAAATCTGTTGTTAAAAAACTCTGTGATGGCATACAGGCAGGACTGTAAGTACAGCTAGGTTTAGTAAACGAATGGTTCCACGGTTTCTTTAATAAGTGTCAAAAGACAAGCTGTAGTGCCCCACGTTTAGGGATTAAAACGTAATTGGACTCACAGGAAATCATACAAGCTCTTTACAAGAACATAATATTTTGAGGAGAATATTGTGCAGTCAATTCTCGTTACTTGAGCTTCCCCGCCACTTTGTATTATGAATACAAAGTGGAATCCAGTTCAATCGGACTGAGATCACCCATACAAGCTCATAGCTGCATGTTTGAGGCGAAATGATGAAGTGTCGTCCAATGAGATTGATGCGTTTGGTTGGATTTTGTAATTTGGGCACTCTGCACAGTTTGTACACAGTATTTGTACAGTAAAGTGGCAAGCTGGAAATCAGCATACAAATACTTACAGTGTGGACCTGTGTGTGCTGTTGCCACGGTGGAAAATTCCCAAATGAAAATGGGAGTAGATAAATCCGTTGAGAAGTAGTAAAACAAAAGCCTAATTAGAAGGATTGCTTTTAAAAAATAAAATTAATAAACTGATTAATTCAAAATAGGACATTTTTGTCTTCCAAAAAAGAATCACATCCTTACATATTCATTTCTTTCAGGTAACATCACATGATATTTATACAGAAAGTATGAGTTATTCTGTGGAAGATCAGGACTTTGCACCAGACACAGAGTACATTGCCAGAGTGCGGTCCAATCCTAATCAGAATTTTTACAAGGGCGAGTGGAGTGACTGGTCTGCTGAGGCTCACTGGAGGACTGAGCCTGCCATTAGCGGTGAGTCTTGATTAAAAGTAAGCAGCTAAACTAGACTTTAAAAAAAAGAACAAAACATTGATTTCTTGGACTCACCTTTTCCTAATTTGTTTTCCCAAAATGTCGGTTCTCCAAAGTTGGAAACATTCTACATTTCTTCTGCTTCAATATTTTCTATTGTGCTCCCCACACAGGTTTCTCAACACATGCGTTCATTTCTGAAGTGTGCAAGAAGGTGCTCATCCCCATATGTGGGCTGGCATTATTCATCTTACTGATCTGCTATGGTTCTGTTAAAAAGTAAAGCCCTCCTCCAGCTTTTAACGCATCAAATCTCTCCTGAAAAAATGTTTATGAAAAGTTTATTTTTCCAATTTCATATAAAAAGATTTTTTTTAGATATATTCTCTATACTCACAGGTGGAAGCGAAATACCTTTATTCCAACTCCAGCTCCCTATTTCCATACCCTATACAATGACTGCCAGGGAGACTTCAAGGTAAGTTTAGCCTCTCACATAAAACCCTCTTAATTATGTTATAACAATGGAGCTGACCTTGGTGGTCATTACAGAGCTGGGTGGTTACACAAGAAAACACAGCAACACAGCAGCTGAAAGAAGAGGAAACGCTTCAGATTGACACCCTGACAAAGTGTGCAGATATCCAGGAGGAAGACTGTCTACCCCAGTTTCACCAGCAGTTGATGGAGGGCAGCTCTTACAGCAACATAACTCCCTCAGCCTGTGATATCACTCTCTTGGGCATCCCGTACGCTGTGAGCACCATGACTCCACTGTCAGTTCAGGGGAGCTCAATGAATAGTCTAATTCTAGGCTCTGAATTAGGGTGTCCTGCTGGAGACTCAGGGTGCTGGCTCTGCAGTGACACATCCCTAGAGAGGGACCCTCCCTGGTACTGCAATGAGTACTGCACCCTGAGTGCCTTCCAGCAGTCCAGTTCTGGTCCAGCAGAGCACCATGGGAGCTTGTGAAAAAAAAACAAAAAAAACCAAACCCTGCCCAACAGGGATTCACAGAGTGGATGCCACCAGGGAAGCTTAAAAGTACAGTCATGTGAAAAAGAACGTTTTCCACAGGAAACATTCAGAGACTCTGCAGTCCAGTAAAAAACTAAGTACACCCCAGTAGAACCAGTAGCTTGTAGAACCACCTTTAAAAGCAATAACTTGAAGTAATCATTCTCTGTATGGCTTTATTAGTCTCTCACGTTGTTGTAGAGGAGTTGTAGCCCACTCTTCTTTTCGTTGCTTTGGTTCATTGAGGTTTGCGAGCATTCGTTTATGCACAGCTCTCTTAAGGTCCCGCCACAGCATTTCAATTGGGTTGATGTCTGCACTTTGACTGGGTCATTGCATCGCCTTGATTCTTTTCTTTTTCAGCCATTCTGTTGTAGATTTGTTGCTGTGCTTGGGATCATAGTCCTGTTGCATGACCCAGTTTCAGGCAAGCTCGGATGG
>VUQI01063889.1:0-15000 GCA_015106735.1 Paratilapia polleni
GCAACAGGAAGGAAAGTTAACAATGTTTATTGAAAAATCACGGCAGAGTGACTGAGAGGGATCCAGGGAGCACGGGGGATCTGTTGCGGTCGCAGAGGGGGGAAAATCTCGCTGAGAGAGAGGAAACAGGTATTGGTCCAGCAGGCTCACCAGGGATTCACAACTGAGACTATTATATATGGAGACCAGTGGCTTACTTGAGAGATGTTCAGAGGTTTCCTGGAGGGGGAGGTCACTGGTTTGTTTCGAGAGGTGAAAGAGTCCGGTGGAGGGTGAGCAGGCAGGTAAGGCTGGGTGGAAGGAATCCAGATAGGCTTAAAAGGTAAGCAGACCAACTCAGCAAATGGACTGAGGATTGACGTAGGATTTCCACTCTTCAAACAAGGCCAAAGGTAGGCTGTGGACGAGGAGGGAAAACATCAGGAAAGAGAATTATCAGCAGGATTTCAGGCAAGTGTTAAGAGCCTGGTTACCACTCTAGGGAGCAGACAATCTGGCGGAGACTGGGTGCTGGAGCTGATCCTTTAATACTGTGGCTGATGAGGTGATGAGAAGCAGGTGGCCTGGCTGAAGAGCGGGAAACCGAGGCCTGCTCACCCTTTCTTGGTTTAAAGGAGTGGACACACCAAATAGAAACAACCAATGCAGGATATAACAGTTGATGTCTTTAGCAGGACGCTGTCAGTTCCTCATGGCACATCAGCTTTATATGTGCAATTTGCCCAACCACCCTCTGGAAGTAGCAAATGTTTCAACTTTTCCTATTGACATTTTTAAAGAGAACATTGCATTTGCTATTAAACAGAAGTACCCAGACTTAAATGTTGTGTGCTTGGCTAAAAATGTAACAGTCAGTGTCCAAAACTACAAGAATGGAATGATTTTTGCTCATTGGCAGGAATGCCTAGATTTACTGAAATAATAAAGATGACTGTTGTCAGCGGTATGGTGTTTTTCATTGTCAGAAAACTAAGTGCATGGTACAGGGAACATTACAGAGCCTACAAACTGAAAACATGCCCTACAAAGGAGGTGGAACTTCTTGAACAGAGCAACCTAACAGATCCATACCCATTGGCTGACTACACAGCTGGGGGGCTGCGGCCGATAACACTTAAAAGATACATACATGTATACGGTCAGAATTTAGTCAATGAGTCATTGTACTGTATAACTTGTGCATTTATTGATCTTAAAATGGAAAACAATTCTAAAAATCCATGCAAGTAATCCATCTCAAATCAAAACTAAAGGGCTATAGTACAATCTAATGTCATTGACAATAAAGTTTAGACTTTCTTCGTAGACAATAAATTGGATAAAAATTGAAAACACTTGGTAATAATGGGTATATGAGGTCATTCTGGAGACCTAATACATGATGACATCAGAAGTTGGGGTCTTGTTTTGGACTCTCCGGCTTTGGGAAAGTGATGTTTTTCACATCAATCAAAACTTAACAATTGAAATAACTCTTTTGAAGTTTTAAAATGGGCAGCATTTTCTGTGACTATATGATTTTATAGTGTGTAACTCCCAAAATAACATATAATAAACAATTAATAAAGAACTGTGAAATATCATTTAGTATGCATACTATTTCTAAAATGAAATGTTTTTAAATTGTTTGTAAGACTTCTCATATCATATACTATCTAAAAAATCCTTTTAGATAGTACACAAAGCATCAACCTGCGCAGATATTTTCTTAACCTCTTATTCACTTTTTTCTCTCTCTATTTTTTTGTGCTGTCTCCTTCTCAATCCTGCAGTCCTAGGTCACTCACTCCCTCCTTCTGTCTTTTTATCTCTTTCCCTCTTTGTGTTCCTTTGTCTTATTGCCTCTTAACATGTCTACTCAGTTTTCTTTCCCACCTTCTCATGCTTTTTGTTTGCTCTTTGTCTTCTCTTACTTCATTAGGACACCATGGCGGATGTTACACCTGTTTGATTGCTGGTTATCTTAAATGAAGACAACAGTGTAACAATGGAGCTGTCACACAGGACACATGAACTAATGTTGTTAGTTTCATGAAATTTGGGTATAAAAACGTGAATTCAGTATGAAATTCCCCACTCCTGTTCAAAATGGTAAAACATCAAGAACTTCCTGAAAAGGAAAGAGTCCACATTAAAGCACTTTGTGATGCTCAATGGTCTTTCTTATTTTTATGACAGTTGGTCTAATAAATTTGTTAAGCACTGTATGTATTCACTCAGTAAATTGTTTGCCAGTCTACCTGTAACGGATTTAGGTATGGTACTTGGTGCAAAGACAGCAGATGATAAACAAACGTCTTGCATGTTACGGCGTGGAAAATTAGGCAGATTTTTTTGCATTTATTTATTTGTTATTAAATTGAATTAATTTGGTTAGACTGCTGGTGTTTCCATGGTTAAGTAAAATCATATAGCTCATCTTGGGGGAGGGAGGTTATACACAACCTTAGGAGTTATAGTAATGTTCACAAATGCTTTGGGTCTGTGACAGTGCCCTTATCTGAGGGTAACTCGTTTTAGGCAGCCCTCACATTGATTTCTGTATGCCCTATTATCTCCTAGATCAGTGCTGAGTTCATATGGATTGCCTTGGAGACAAGGTTCGTGGCACAATTGGAAAAGTATTCCACCAAACTGCTGGACATCACCAGGACCTTGCAGGTTTTAGATGAGGTTTCTGTGAATGAGCTGTAAACCAGTGGGAGATCCATGAACAAAGGCTATTCGTTTGTGTTTGTGTGTGTATAAGTAACTAATTTTTCTTACTCAGACCGTGGACATCACCATTAGAAGAGAATGCATCCTGAAAGCTCTGGTGATCTACCTGGGTGAACCCGTTGATGAACATATCACAAAATATCAGGTAAGGGCATCACCCTCAGACCCACACCCACAGACTCATTTCCATGTACATATTCAGCCTATATATTTTTTTATCCAATCATATAATAATTGCCTTCCTATAATGACAACAGCTGTTTTTTTTGTTTTTGTTTTTTTTAAACCAGTATTAAGCATCTACCGCAGCAGTTATGAGTCCTCTTAAAAAATAACCTTTTTTTTTTTTTTAATGGCATTATGTGTTCAACTTTTCCCACCTTCACACATTTGGGATCTAATCTGGCTCCCCACATCTGTCTGCTAGCAGATAATTGGTCTGCCCTGTAGCCTCTGACTATGCAATGCCCCCAAGAAGATGGCCACAACGCACAGTGGCCTAAGCCCGTCTGTGGCCCGTCTGTAGCCCATCTGTGCTGGAAGTTCTTCCTTACAACTCACTCATTCATCAATAAGATGGATGAAATACAACTGAGGATTACATCTCACTGTATGGTCAGCTGTGTGGTGAAAACCAGAGACTTGCACAGGTGATAAAACCAAATTTCTAGCTCTTGGAGAAGGCGAATGTGCTAACCCTGCAGTGGCCTGCTAATAGCTCTTTCGGCTATGGGGTTAGCAGGCTTTGTTGACCATACAGACACCACTGCCATCTCCTGAGCTGCTGCCGACTACTGTGTACCAAGACTTGCCGCTTGAAGTTTTTGGTACACAAGACTTTGGCTGACTGATCGCTGCACCATTACCCAGCCTGGCCTCGTTACACAAGGTGGTCAGCAGCAACCCACTAGTCAGCAATAGGTCTGCTTGGTAAACAGAGCAGCCTGCAGAACGCAATGTGGTTTGCTATGTAACAGCACTGGCACTGGAATTTTTACTGAGCTTTGCGCAGTGGCCTGAGGCCCAGTTTGTTTATAGAGCCACCACATCACCAACAGTCCAGGAGTTGGCTGACTGCTTTTTACCGAACTAGTGTTTGACAGCTACATCAGCCCCATCATAGCAAGTATCTATCACACAGAGAAGTGAGAAGTAATCTCACTACATCTTGTTGATGAGTGACAGGAAGTTGGTGAGGAACAACTGGGAAAAACCAAACCTTAAAAAATATATCAGCTACAACCTACAGGTTGATGAAATCAGTAGCACGAAAAACAGAGGAGCAGTGGGATACTCCATAAATATTTATGGGGACTCTTACACTCCACAGACAAATTGTCAGTGGTATGTTTATTAATGTATCTTTTTCTCCTTGTAAGGATATAGAATATTGACATAACCCCTCGACATGGGGCTTTGTATATTAATTAAATGCTTTTATCTAGCTGCTACAAACAGAGTTAATGGAGGTTAGCCCATTGCTAACTTGTGGGTTCATTTCTGGGTTCTGAGTTCATTTTGAACTAGACTAATACAACCACCTTGAAAGGAGCTTGTGTGGTTGTTTGGTCCATACCAGATTTTGATTAGCTATTTTTATGCCAACCTAAACAAGGCTGGCATAAAAAAATGAAACAAGGGGAAGATGAATCAGATTTTGAGGATCCTTTCCTTTCACCCAAAAACATCAAGCTAGTCACTGATGGAACAGAGGTACTAAACGAATTGCCCTCGATTGCAACAGCTTTTGCCATGTTCTTCCGGCTCATATATGCACTCAACCTGAAATATCTGAAAAAACTTAAAACACATCTGAGTTCGTGCAAAAAGCCCTCATGGAACTTGATGGAAAAAAGATGACTAACTAAAGATGATTAACTGGGGTTAATTGAGTACTCAGCAGCACAGCCCAGAATAGGCAGAGCTGAATTACACTGTCTTGCTCCGCCTTGCTTTGATTCTCTTATTGCTTACATTTCATTGTTTCTACAAAGAAATGTTTTATAAATGTTAGATTAAGAAAGTTGTTGTAAGGAAAGTTGCACTTTCATAGCTTCAGTTTGACAGCAGTATGTGCTAACAGGTCTTTACAAGTTAAGAGGTTACCAGCCTTACATACCAAAGTAGGCCTGGTGTGGTAAGATGGTTGTCAAGCACACTTTGAAGAATTTGAAACTAAAGGACTTGATAATATTTGGGGTGGGGGATGAATAAAAATCAGCAATACGTTAATTATTATACTCAATCATTTTTACATAGGAATTATATCAGCAGTTAAATTTTGTCTGTTGATGACATCAGCAGTCTTGCCTGTGTTCAACTGGAGGGCACATTGTTAAAAAATTCACGTTGTACAGATGTCCATTGTTTATTTAATTGAACAATAAATGTGTTCTAAGGAAATATCTTGTGTTGTCAATTTAGAATTTCCTAGAAATTCTAAATTGTGACAGCTATTTTTCAGTTTGAAACAATGTAAAATAATCAGTCTGCTCCAGCCCACTAAATGTTTTGCATTGAATTAAACATACCAGCTTAAACTGAATTGATATTAACATAACCTCATCAAAGAAAATTGACTTTTAAAATTTTTTTGTACAATTTTAAATAACTGGTTTGATTTGACTTAAAAAAGGTGTTAAAAAATATAGATAAAGCTGAATTAAATGTTTAAACTGATTGAATGACAAATATTTCTTGTGAATGATTACTTCAGTTTTTTAAGTTGATCCAGTATTTTTGTGTTTTTTTCAGTGTCTGCTTACAAATGCCCACATTCTTTTTACAGTACTAGAAAGAAGAAGACTGTTTGTCTTAATCCGTCATGGTTTTGAGTTTTATGAGTTTTGATTCCTCTTGGTTTTGAGAATGTTTCATTCCGTGTTTCTTTATGTTTTTATGTTTTCTTTTTATTTTGGTTCTGGTTCTCTGTATCCAATTTATTATGTATAGAGTTGTGCTTTATCGTAATGTATCCCTTGTGCTTTGTATTAAATTTTACTTCCTTTGTCTTGTCATCCCTGATTAGTTCCACCTGTGTGTCCAGCTGTTTTCTATTCCCCTCCTTACACCTGGTATGTATATATTGTCTCGGTTCTCCTCTGTCCTTTGTTGCATCGTCCCTCATGGCTGTGTGTCTCCCTGCTCTGTGTTTCCCAAGAGTTTCCTGGTGTTCAGATTCCTTGCTTTGCAATTGTTTTGGACTATCTGTTTTTCCCTGTGAATTACCAGCATTAAAGCAGAATTTTGAGTTTATTTCCTGTCTCCGGAGTCCCACATCTGGGTCCACATTCTGCCAGCTACACAGCCATGTATTAGTGCAAAAACATGATACATGACAGAACGACACGACCAAGATGGACTCGGCAGACACAGGATTCAGTGAGTTTGAGGAGTTTTTTCACCGGGTTATCAGGCTCCGTGGACTATGGTTTGTTTCTTTCTCAACTGAGAAGAAACTGTCTGTTCAGGCCCAGCTTAACCAGGTGGTTTCAGCTAACCTGGGTTATATGGATCATCTGCCAGACTTTTTCAAAGAGTTTGTAGTGTCCATGTCCTCGCTGCAGATGGCTAACCCTTCGCCACTGCTACACCCGGATGACCCCTGCTGCTGCGGCCAGCCAACTCATCGCCGCCCAGCCTTCCGGCCTTGACGTTGATGCTGTCCAGCCTTCCTGGCTCGCCACCACCTGGCCTGTTGGAGGTCATGCTGCCTGGCCTGTTGGGGGAATCTGCTGCTGTGGTTCCTCCATCTCCTTCGCCCAAGAGGAGGCGAGGCTCCCGACGTCATCACTCTCTGCCCGTGTCTGTCGACGCCGGGCCTCTTCCTGACCCTGCTTCTCTGCCCACGTTCCCAGAAAGAGGGTCATTAGGCTCAAACCTATCCCCACACCACGGGCCTGTGCAGCTGACCCACAGCCAGAGACTTTTGATGGGCCGGCGCAGCCTCAGCCTCTGCAGTCTTCAGTGGGGCCTGCACAGCTCCAGGCTCCAGAGAAGTCAGTGGGATCTGCAAAGCCTCAGCCTTCAGAGTCAGCTGTGAGCTCTGTGCAGCCCCAGCTTCCAGAGACTCCACTGTGGCCTGCGCAGCCCACATATGTGCCATATGACCACGGTCACAGCCACAGTCAGAGATTTCTGTGGGGTCTGCGCGGCCTTGGCCTCCAGAATCTTCAGAGGGGTCTGCGTGACTTCAGCCACCAGAGCCTGAACCCGAGTGGCCGGACAGCCCAGAGCCAGAGGACCCTGAGCCTTGTGAGTCTCCAGTGCTGACCCAGAATCTGCTAAGCTTCCTGAACCAGCTGAAACTGGGCCTGTTTGCTCTGCCATGCAGCCCCAGTCACCTGAGCCTGTGGGTCCCACATTGCCAGAACCAGAAAGGTCTCTTCTTCGTTGGCTGTCTTCCAAGCCTCCTGAAAAGTCCCACTGACGCCGGCCTCCTCCCAAGCCTCCAGAGTGTCTCCTTCATCGCTGCCCCCCCCCCCGTCAAACCACCCGAAGGGCGCCATCTCCCTCATCGTCCCCAGACCCCATCCAAGCCACCAGAGGGGTGAATTACTATTCAAACAGTGTATATACCATGTATCTCTTTCACTTGTGTAGTCTAGCTCAGTACATGTAACCACAATCCAAGGGAAGACTGGGAAGACTGCTGACTTGACAGCTGACAAGAAAGGTAAGCCAGAGAAGGTCACTGATGAAAAGGTTGGCTGTTCGCAGAGTATAAAGCACATCAAAGAATATAAATATCAAAGCATATTAATGCTTAAGCTGATTGGAAGGGAAAAGTGTTGTAGGAAGAGATACACAAGTAACAGGGATGATGGCAGCCTCGAGTGGATTGTCAGATAAGTCAATTCAAGGACTAGATAGGAGTAGACTGAGGCTGGTGTCATTGCACCAAGAGCCATCACACACAGATGTCTTCAAGAAACAGGGGTACAACTATTGCATTCCTAATATCAAGTCAGTAGTGTCTTACCTGAAAACTGAAGAAAAATGAACTGGAATTTTTCTCAGCTGTCCAAAGTCATCTTTTCAGATGAAAGTCCTAGAATGTGGAGGAAGAGAGGAGAGGCACAGAATCCAAGGTGGTTGAAGTCCACTGTTAAGTTTCAGCAGTGATGATGTGGGGTGCCATATCATCTGCTGTTGTTGGCTGGTCCACTGTGTTTTATCAAGTCCAAAGTCAACACAGCCATCTACCAGGAGATTTTTGAGCACTTTACGCCTCCATCTGCTGTCAAGCTTTATGGAGATACTGGTTTTCTTTTCCAGCAGGACTTAGCCAAAACTACTACCAAATGGTTTGCTGACCACGTGCTTGATTGGCCAACCAACCCATCTGACCTGAACCCCAAAGAGAATCTATGGAGTACTGTCAACAGGAAGATGAGAAACACGTGACCCAAAAATACAGATGAGCTGAGTTCTTCCTTCCCACTGCTGCCAAGTGCTTGCTCATCGGGGATCATCTGATTGTTGGGGTTTTCCATCTAATATTGTAGAGTCTTTACCTTGCAATATAAAGTGCCTTAAGGGGACTGCTGTTGTGAATTGAATGAATATATAAATAAAATTGAATTGAACTGAATTGAATTGAATTAATTCTTGGTAAAGGAGCCCAAACCAAGTATTGAATATAGAAGTGAGCATGCTTTTAAATATATAATGTATTTATAAAGCTTACCTTTTTGAATTAAATTACAAAAAAACCCAAACAAACTTTTTCATGATATCCTAGTTTTTGTGGTGTACTAGCATGTATGTATGTATCAGTGGTGTTCTGTCAGAGCAAGCAAGGTAAGCAGTGTTTGTGAAATCTTAAAATAGACATCAATTAAAACATACCATAGTGAAAGCAAGGTCTCTCCTTGCATCTCAAACAGCATTCTGTCATAATGCTTCTCATCTGTTTGCATCCATCCTTTAAATAACTGCCATCTTGTGGCTGCAGTTGGACATTGTCTCTAGAAGCAAGTTTAACCCCCTGAAGTCTGTAGTCTGTTGTTTTGATGAACATGGCCATGTCCCATTAACAAAGGCTGGAGCTTGTCAAGCTGTGAGGCCAGCAGCTTTTTCTAGTTGTTTGCACATGTGCATTGTGGATAAACATCTGGTTCTGCTTTTACTGCTCTAAGATCAGTTCAGTTAACAATCTACATGTTTGTCAAAAAAGAGCTAGCATTAGCAAATAAACAAGCTCTCTGTGATTTATCATCTTAACAGATCACTAGGAACTTGACAGGACACAAACACAGTACGACGCAACAAAGAACTGAGGGGAGACAGAGGCTATAAATATACACAAGGTAATCAGAGAGAATGAACACAGGTGGGGAAAATGAGGCACAGGTGAATCTTGATAAGACAAGGGGGGAAGTAAAATTAAATACAGAGCATAAGAGACAAAGGTCATAATAAAACAGGAAGTAACTAAACAGGGACTATCTAACAGACAAAGACTTGACAAGACACAAAAAGATACTGGGAAAGCTAGACTAAAACACAAGGGGTCAAGATACATTATATTGCTAAAAGTATTCACTCACCCATCCAAATCGTTGAATTCAGGTGTTCCAATCACTTCCATGGCTACAGGTGTATAAAATCAAGCACCTAGGCATGCAGACTGCTTCTACAAACATTTGTGAAAGAATGGGTCGCTCTCAGGAGCTCAGTGAATTGCAGTGTGGTACTGTGATAGGATGCCACCTATGCAATAAGACCAGTCGGAAAATTTCCTCGCTACTAAATATTCCACAGTCAACTGTTAGTGCCTTGAGGCGACTTTAGCACCTTGAGGCAACTGTTGTTGTGATTTGGCATTATATAAATAAAATTGAATTGAAATTAATTGAACTGTTAACGGTATTATGACAAACTGGAAGCAATTGGGAATGACAGCAACTCAGCCACAAAGTGGTAGGCCACATAAAATCACAGAGCGGGGTCAGTGGATGCTGAGGCGCATAGTGCGGAGAGGTTGCCAACTTTCGGCAGAGTCAATAGCTACAGACCTCCATACTTCATGTGGCCTTCAGATTAGCTCAAGAACAGTGCGTAGAGAGCTTCATGGAATGGGTTTCCATGGCCGAGCAGCTGCATCCAAACCTTACATCACCAAGCACAATGCAAAGTGTCGGATGCAGTGGTGTAAAGCACGCCACCACTGGATTCTAGAGCAGTGGAGATGTGTTCCCTGGGTGACAAATCACGCTTCTCTGTCTGGCAAGCCGATGGACGAGTCTGGGTTTGGCGGTTGCCAAGAGAACGGTACTTGTCTGACTGCATTGTGCCAAGTGTAAAGTTTGGTGGAGGGGGGGTTATGGTGTGGGGTGCTTGTTCGGGAGTTGGGCTCAGCCCCCTAGTTCCAGTGAAAGGAGTCCTGACCTCAAACTGATTTTGACACATTTGGGATGAATTAGAGCGGAGACTGCGAGTCAGGCCTTCTCGTCCAACATCAGTGTCTGACCTCACAAATGCGCTTCTGGAAGAATGGTCAAAAATTCCCATAAACACTCCTAAACCTTGTGGAAAGCCTTCCCAGAAGAGTTGAAGCTGTTATAGCTGCAAAGGGTGGGCCGACATCATATTAAACCCTATGGATTAAGAATGGGATGTCACTCAAGTTCATATGTGTGTGAAGGCAGACGAGCGAATACTTTTGGCAATATAGTGTAAGTTGGACTCGAGGAAACATTGTGCTGTAGCTGAAGGTCTCTTTTCAGTTCAGCGAATGTCTGAAGTCTCTGTTTCCTGTGTGAACATCAAAATGACGACACTAAGGATCCAAATGTAAACAAAAACTGTATCATGGCAAATTCAGACTTCTCATAGGCTACTCGGTCTCCCACCTCAGTTAAAATTGTCTGCCTTTAGCATCCATTTCCCGTTTTGTTGCATTGTGTTAGCTGTGGAGGTATGCCTGTCTGTTTAGTTATACAGCGACATGCACAGCTACACGTGTAGGCCACGTAAGAACCTAGAGTGAAATGTCACGTGGGCTGGGTTCAAACTAGCAAAGGGTTAGATTAGGCCTTGATTTTGACCCTTTTGTCCTAATATATACTCATCAATTTTTCTTTGAGTATAAAAAAAAAATGGTACCCGAAAAGTATTTTCAGAAAGGAAAAGAAAATTAAAAAATAAATTTGCTTAACAAAAACAAATTTGGTTAACAAATGTATTATCCTGCATCACAAAGTGCTTTAATGTGGACTCTTTCGTTTTCAGTGAGTTCTCAACGTTTTACCATTTTGAACAGGAGTGAGGAATTTCCAACTGAATTCACGTTTTTATACCCAAATTAGAGGCGGCACACTGGACTTCTCTGACAAGTCAGAAATTAATCAAGTATAACATTCAAGGAATGCAAGTAAATAACTGTAATATGGCATCTTAATCAAAAAATAATAATGTGTTTTACAATTATTTTCACTGGCATCAGTTCAAAGCTGGGACCAAGAGGGTTACATTCATTGTAACAGCAGAATAACCCACACCACTGCAAGTGGAGATGTAAAGATTTCAGGTTGGGAGAGATGGCAGTTTCCTGATGCTTCCTATTTACACAAAGCTTTATCTGACTTTAACATTATTTTCATTTTCTTACATATTGTCTCATGCTGCTCTCCTTGTATACATGCCACTTTTATTACAAGCTAAAATAAAGACAAAGCAGGTTGAATAATCTTCTGAGGTAAGGTCTTTTTGAGGCCCTTTAACTCTAATCATTTATGACCCCATTATATTTTATACAGGATTTCTTTTTTAAATGACTATTTGTTTTTATCATATATAAACCTATGTACCCATGTTCACAGCAAAACATGACAGTGTAGTGATTAAAATAGAAAATTACTTTAAACAACTGTGAAAAGTTGTTGATGTAGACACTGGTGGACCTGCCACTTTTGCTTTTCTCAAGCAAATGCAAATCAAGCTGCACGGTGCTAGGCTATAAGCACAGTTCCCACTAAAGGGCATCGGGCCCTCATGCCGCACTCATGGAGTCTGTTTCTGACAGTTTGGTGAGAAATATGCACATGAGTAGCCTGCTGGGGATAATTTTGTAGGGCTCTGGCAGTGCCCCTGCTGTTCCTCCTCACACAAAGGAGCAGATATTGGTCCTGCTGCTGTGTTGAAGCCCTGCTAAGGCCTTGTCCAACTCTCTTTGTGTAACGTCCTTCTCTTTGTATCTCCTCCACACTCTTGAGTTTGTGCTTAGAGACACAGCAAACCTTCTTGTGACAGCACATATATGTGCCATCCTGGATGAGCTGGAGTACCTGTGTAAACTGAGCTGCAGGTACCATCTCCAGAAGTGACAAGGACATTAACAAAAAGCAAAGGTAGAGAAACATCAGTTCAGGAGGGATACGGAGAGAGCAATGGTCTGTGGCCACCACCTGCAAAACCTTTCCCTTTTTGGGGCTGTCTTGTTGTTCCTTCTCCAGTGCACCTGTTGTCACTTTTACGCCCAAGCAGGTGAAATGGATTCACAATGGTTTATGCTTCCTAACTGGAGAGATATATATCACTTAAGTTTAACTGACTTTGCGTACACTTGTGATGACTGAGTGTTCCCTTAATTTTTTTGAGCATTGTAGTTTTCTAGATCCATTTTGCTCTATCACATCATGTTTTTGTAAACATGATCCAGATGTTTTTTGCTATATCTGTGGATGCTTCACTACATCCAAACAGCAACAAAACATAACAGATTTTGTGGAAAAAGACATACTTTGCTTATTTTGGTATGAAATTGGGCGACCAAGACAAGCCATGACAAGCACCTCAATCAGTTTGCCGAGCGTGTGTGGAAAACCTGCGAGCATGGACTAAGGGAAAGGGAAAGAGCTTGGGTTTTGGTATTCCAGTGGTATGAAGGGAGCTGCAGAATCACTTTGATGACTGCTACTTCTGTTTAGTCAATATTTCTGGACATAGTTCCAAAACTAAATCATCTATCAGTTACCCTAACCTGCCACTACAATGAGACCTGCACCACGTTCAGATGAAATACCACCTCCCATTTTTGCTGGCTTAGTTGATGAGAGAGTCTGATGATGTTTTGTCTCCAGATGCACAACATTGTAGTGATGAGGACTTTGAAGATCCATCTTCTAGCAGCTCATCTGTCCTCAAGTTATTCACTCAAAAGATATGGTACGAGATTTGGATCTGCCAAAGGAAGCAGCTGAGCTGCTTGGGTCTAGGCTCAGAGAGAAAAATCTCCTGGCTCCAGGAACCAAAGGGTGGTGTAATGGCCCTAAAAATAAAACGATGCTAGAAAAATGTCTAAAAATACCCCTACCATCAATCATTTCTTCTGGAAAATTTTCAGGAAAATCTGAGATGGTGAGCTGGGAGACATTTGATGAATTGACATGGAATGACCCAGAGTTCAAAGTGTAGTCGATAGTGGTTTAGTGTAACAGTGTTAAAAAGAGAGACCAGATGTTTCTCATCTGAACGGACATATTGTAAAGCCTGCAGCGAAGTTTACCAGAAATCTGCCAAATTTAAAAGTCTGGCAGTTTATCTGCATACAGACAACGTTCATTTTAGCTTCTTCTGAAGATAGTTGTGCTCTCGCTATGTAAAACAAACCGGCGGTGGATGGAAGCAGACATTGCTTTTCTTGACATTTAAACTATCCACACAGGTGGTTTGATGAAGGACGTTTGTGCTATTTTAAGGTGAAAATACTGACTGTAAGAAAAAAATTACTTGTTAATGAGGGTCCATTTCAGACAGTTTACTTCACAAGGGAATCGATCAGTGGAAGTGATGTCACTGGCCCAAACAGAGCCAACATCAGTTATGTTGAACCTTAATTTCATTTATGAACAGTAGTGGTGCTTTCAGATCACAAAGATCCCAGACACAATTAAAACTGTTTCAGGTGCTCTAAAAGACATGCCCAGACACTAATACAACTGCCCTCAACATGGAAATGTCAGTATGTCACACCCCCCCCCGTCACTCACACATCCAGTGACACTTACACTAATTTATGTGTCACACTGCCTGGACAGCGACACGCACATGAATGCTCAGTCATCCTGATGTTTGTGATTCTGCTGCTTTTAGAAATAACTTCCTCTCTGTAGAAATCAGCTATGACAAAGATGTACGAGTTGTGTACAGTCACTGTCTGCAGATATGAGTCATCCTCCAAAAGTTAACATGTTTTTTTTTTTTAAATAAACTACAGTAAATGTGGTTTTGTTGGCTCACAGAACATCTGATGTGGTTTACACATTTAAACATAGGATCCAGAAAGCTGTTCCATAGATTTATTTCTTACAGTTGATGGTTATGTAGATAAATAAAGAAAACTAAATAAAATTAGAGATGAAACCAAAATGTCAGTGCTAACAAACTGATTAAAAAAATAAAAAACTGAAAAATGACATAACTCCAGCTTAAATCACTAATGCATCCTCCATCTTGGTATTTGCAGTGTCTTCGGGTTAAGAAAACACAGGAATCTCATGTAATGCAATAAACAAACTTTCAGGTAATCATGAAATATTCCCTCACAATTAAATATTAACCAAATAAATGGCATAAACAGTTCATTCTCAGCTTACAGGATCTTCTTTGATACAGTGATTAGGAGGTCAATGGGAGGAGTTATAGCAGCTACCGGGTTTGTCCAGCAGTTTGACAGGATGTGATGTAATGTGATGGGTGTGGTGATGTGACAAAAGGTGAGGTTTTTAAACTTGTTTGGGAAAGGAAAACAGTCACTCCTTGACTCCATGCAGTTAGGTTGATACACTAACAGGAAAAAATATCACAGTAAGGTAAAAAATACACGAAAAAAGAAGCACAATTAAATTAAAAAAAAAAATGTGTTGTGGTATGAGGTGGAAAATATTTTCTGTATCTGTTGTTGTGGCGTGGAGCTGAAACGGATGTTAGAGAAAGTTTTCTGCTGCCTGTAAGGTGAGGGATGCAGAGGGTGATCTGGATTATCCATGATGGATAACAGCAGAGCTGCATGGTTGTATCTGTGTCAGGGCCATTTCCAGGATCTTTTAAATGGGTTGGTACAGTGGGGTCCATCAACCAGCCGTGGCAAATCAGAATATTCTACTAGAAATAAAAACCAAACAAAAACAGTTGTGGTTTTTGTGGTTGAAAATTCACTGAGCTATAATGATCTGATTGTGCAACGACCTCCTGCCTCCATAAACACACATTAGGAGACATGGCTGCCCCATAAAAATATAGCCACTACACTGAAGTAAAGATTTAATAGTGAGGTAA
>VUQI01063890.1:5234-18298 GCA_015106735.1 Paratilapia polleni
GATGGTTTTTGTTTGGTTTTTTTTGTTTTTGTTTTTGTTTTTTTTTTGTTTGTTTTTTTTGCTTTTTGGACAAGCAGTTATTTTTAATCATTGAAGGGCTACACAAGTGTCAAAACCATTTCACAGTAGATGCTGTAATCTACTGATTTGTACCATGTTTGCTCAGAAGTGTTCATTTTAATGCAATGTAACAGGAGATTTGAAGGAAATTTCCTCAGTATGAAACTAGATTATAACTAGTCATTTTTTTCTTTCAGATTCTTTCTACTAACATAGCTGAGACAAGCATCACAATCAATGATGTTGTCTTCGTCATTGATTCTGGAAAGGTCAAAGAGGTGCAGTCACTTCATGAGTCAGATTTAACATAATGACACTATCAATTCCACATAGGTGTTAGTAATTAACTCTTTCTTTTCCTTTTGTAGAAGTCCTTTGATACCCTCAGCCATGTATCCATGTTAAAGACTGTGTGGATCTCCAAAGCCAGTGCTCTGCAGAGGAAAGGAAGGTAACAATACCAGTGTCCATATTTTGAATTTTAAATCTCCACAACAGATGGTGAAAAGTACATTTCACCTGATATTTTTATTCTTGTGATCAAACATTAAAGCCTACGTTGCTCCTGAATATATGACATGTCTACAGAGCTGGGCGCTGCAGACCAGGGATTTGCTTCCATCTCTTTAGTCAACTCAGGTTCAACAACATGCTGGAATTCCAAGTTCCACAGCTGCTCCGGATGCCTCTACAGGTAGACACATACATGTCAATGTTTCAACTCTTTATCTTTCTCTTCATGAACACTGACTTTAAGTCAAAGTATAATAAAAATATATTTGTTTGTTTTACTGCAGTTACTGGAGTTTACTAGTACATAATGGTCTTAGGCACAGAAAACCCCCAAAACAAAACCTATTAGCTTCAAGTGCTGCAATTGCAAAAAGTAAAATGAGGTTTGTGATGATGAGACGGTGGGGTCCCTCATGCTGTGTAAATCTGCTCCTCTGCAGGATACGAGAAGTGTACAATTGCTTGTTGTTCCACACCTGCAATACTGACAAGTCAATATGTCAAATTTAGTATCTTACCTTATCAATTAGAGAAGTAGCGCTATAGCTAAGCCTACAACCTCTGGCTATAGTGCGAAAATAACTATAAAATTAGTTTTATAGCTAACGTGCAGAGTCTTATCACTCTGATGTTGAAGTGATATTATGTACCATCGCCTTTTGTGACTTAACCCCGTATCACGTTGGCTACATGATACAAATCTGACCATGGCTTACTGTAAGTGTAGATATAAAAAGTAGGACACCTTTTTTTTTCCACCTTTTAAATTTGTGCTCTTTGGTAACATAGGTGCATGTTACCAGTATTACAGTAGGTTGCTTATCCAAATAATTCTGGACACAATATTGTGTTTTGTGTGTGTAAGGAACTGTGTCTGCAGACCAAGCTGCTAGCTCCCTCCTCCTGTCCAGTAGCTGAATTCTTGGCCAAAGCTCCCCAACCTCCTCCTGCACACACAATCCAAAACGCTGTGCAAAGGCTGAAGGTAACATATACAATAATCCAGCAATAAGTCTTCTTCTGTTTTCGTGTCTCCGTATTGACTCTTGCTACCTTTCTCTTCAGATAATAGATGCTATGAACCAGTATGAAGACCTGACTGATCTGGGCTACCACTTGGCTGATCTGCCTGTAGAGCCCCATCTGGGGAAGATGGTGCTGTGTGCTGTTGTGCTTAAGTGTTTGGACCCCATTCTAACCATTGCCTGTACTCTGGCCTATCGTGACCCCTTTATCCTTCCCACCCAAAGCTCTCAGAAAAGAGCTGCTCTAAACTGCCGCAGACGCTTCACTTCCAACACCTTCAGTGACCACATGGCCCTGCTTAGAGCTTTCCAGGTAGGCGGGAACCCATATAAGAAGTGTGTTTTAGGATGAATGCTTGATTTCAACATTGTAGTAATTTTTCTTTTCCTCCCCATCTCAGTTTCAAAAATAATTAGTTGTCTAAATCCTATATGATTTATTAACACCACCTATATGAACACAACTTTAAACAAATATCTACCCAATGTTTATAGCCAGTCATATAAAAGTCAATTAATATTGATTCATTAATTGGGGTTATCTTAAAATGTGTTGTTATACAGATTTGGGAATACTGATTTGAGGTCATAGTCCCTTACTCGGGCGAAAGCTAATGTAATGATGTTTTTGTGTCATCTTTGTCCTCTGTGGTGTCAGGCTTGGCAGAAGGCTCGCAGTGAAGGTTGGGAGAGATCCTTCTGTGAGAAGAACTTTCTGTCCCAAGCCACCATGGACATGATACTTGGCATAAGGACACAACTGCTAGGACAACTCCGTGCAATCGGTCAGTTCTGCTTTTATTTCTTTTATATTTCCTTGTTATTCTACCAAAAGTTAGATTTACCAACCCCAAACCCTTTTTTGGCGTTAAAAATCTTGCTGTTGGCATTATTGCTTAAGCATTAAATGACTTACTACATTTAGTAAGCCATTTTAAATAGTGTTTTTGCTTTGTTGGTTTTGAAATAATTTAACTTGTGATAAGTTACGTTATTACTTATTGCAATTTGTTGTATGTTGATTGATTTTAAATGAATTTTAACTGCTATAACAAAAGAATTTCTCCTTCTTCACTGCAAAGTCTGTACTTCTCTACTGTCATCTATTGGATTTGCCACTACAAGCGGGAGTCTTTCAGTGATAACTCTGGTACATCTAGTGTGAGATGAATCCATTTAAAGCTCCAGCAAGTGTTAATTAAAACAGCACTGCAAACTAGTTTCATTTTATTTCAGACACACAGTGTCAATGAAAAATGCTTGAATTTTGCTTCAGAAAAGATCTACGAACACTGTGAGTTACGTAAAGTAATAAATATATCTTTATGGGGATTATTACTAAAAAGGAAGTGAATATTGCAGTTTTGTAAGTCACTACTCTATTTACAGACATACACACCTACAGACATATATGTTGTATGTATGTAATGGCACCTTTTACTTCTACTGCACTTATGTTTTGCAAATAAATATTCTTTTTGTGTTCCACTGCATTTATTTTAAAGTTTTACTCAAGTATGCTTCAAAACAAGGATGCTTCAAAGAAAATTTTTTTTAGTTGTTGGTTTGAAACATATTTTACATCACAGCAGTGCTCATCTTAAGGAATTTTGTCCAGTCAGTGAACAAAGTAGTGTTTTATCCCCCAGGTTTTGTGCGGGCCCGTGGGGGCAGTGATATCCGTGATGTGAATCTGAACTCGGAGAACTGGGCTGTGGTGAAGGCAGCCCTGGTGGCTGGCATGTACCCAAACATGGTCCGTATCAACCAGGAATCCCTGCTTTCCAGTAATAGGGAGAAGAAGGTTCACTTTCATCCCACATCTGTCCTAAGCCAGTTTCAATTGAAGGAGGTAGGAAATAGACACGCTCGCATACACATATACAATTAGGTTTATAAGTATTTGGACAGTGACACAAGTTTTGTAATTTTGTTTCTGTACACTACCACAGTGGATTTTATATCAGAAAGTCAAGTTGTCATTGACTTTCTGATAGCTTTAATTCAAGGATTTTAAGTATTGCATTAACTGCTAAGAATTACAGCCATTTTTATACATACTCCCCCAGTTTCAGAGGTTCAAAATTAAATAGATTAACATTATTTAAAATATAAGCATTGTTTGTAATACTTGGATGAAAACACTTTTCAGTCATTGACTACTTGAACTCTAGAAGACATGGACATCACAAAGTGCTGTGTTTCCTCCCTTGAGATTCTTTGACAGGCCTTCACTGCAGCCACCTTGAGTTGCCATTTGTTTGTGGGTCTTTCTGCCTTCAGTTATGTCTTTTTCAGTATCTGAAAAGCATGCTCTGTTGGTTTGAGACTGACTGACTAACTTGGCCATTGAAAAATATCCAATTTCTTTCCCTCTGAGGTTGCTTTTGCAGTATGCTTTGGGTCCTTAGCGATTTGCACTGTGAAGCACCATCCGATCAGTTTTGTATCATTTGGCTTAATCTGAGCAGAGAGTGTAGCCCTGTACACATCCAAATTTATAGTGCTACTTCTGTCAGCAGTCACATCATCAATAAACACTCGTGACCTGGTTCCACTGGAAGTCTTAAATGCCCATGCCGTAATATTGCCTCCACCATGTTTGACAGATGATCTGGTATTTGGAACATGAGCTGTTCTTTCCTTTTCTCTTCTTTTGTCCTCCCATCACTCCAGTACAAGTTAATCTTGAACCCAATGAAACATCTATATTTATACTTATGAAGGACTGCACTCTTTTGACAGAAACCTCTGAGGTTGCCCTTGGAATATGCTAAAGTGACTCTGCCATTTGTAGGATTATAGCTCCTAATGTTCTGGTTACCACTGGGACCACTTTTAAATTTTATCAACGTCTACTATAGATGTTCCTTCAACCCCTGGTACTTCTCGATATTTCTCATGCTTGTTTTTTCTGATGTTATCAGCTGGGATTGCCACATCTATCAAAGCTGTTGGCTTGTGCTCCTTTTCAGCCACCACTATGTCCAGCTGGTTGGTCAGCAGCGGCTTGTCTGTCTGGAACTTGAAGTCCCACAAGATCTTAGTCATGTTGTTCTCTACCACCTTTGGATCAGAACTTGGGGACTTTGAAAACATATGCAGCACACATGTTCCTGTATACTATCCCAGCCACTTGGGCATGCCTCTCAGTGTACATTGTCCCAACTTGCATTTTACATCATGCTCTGGTAGACTCCTGCCTCTATGGATGTAGTTCTTAGGGCCTTTTCTTGTGCTGCCATGATCAGAGCCTCTGTTCTGTTGTTTAGGCTGGCCTTTTTTAACCACTGGTAGGATTTCATGATTCCAGCCACCTCCTTTATCTGTTGATTGATGAAGTGGTTGATATCAGGAGGGGCTTGATCTTCCATGATACTTCCTCCTCTTGTTTCTCATCATCTGTCTTGAGCTGCCAAGGCCCTCTTGTAATACTTCATCTAGGGGTGCCATCTTCCCAGTGTCTTCATGGATGCACCTTGTTTCATCCTGGATTGTGGCTCTAACACTCACTAATCCTCACGCTCCCTCTTTCGTTACTCGTAGAGCCTCAAGGTGCTGGACTTTGGGTGGAGACCTATTGTGTTTATTATTCCATCTGTTGACTGGTAGGGTGTATGTATTGATAGCTCTTATTCTTATCATTCGGCTGGCTTCTCAGCACCTCCCAACTTGCATCTTACATCAGACTCTGGAGGTATTTGGCTACAGCTTACCTTCTTGCATCTTGATCATTGTTTCATGGTTTCTGATGGCCTGTGGGATTCCCAGGTATTTGTAGCTCTCCTGTATGTCCATTATCCTGCCTTCTGGCATCTCCAATCCTTCAGTCAGGATCATTTTCACTCTCTTTGCCACCATTTGGTGGTACTTACCCAGTCTGAATGACATCCCAGTGTCCTTGCTGTAGATCCTGGTGATTTGGATTAGTGAGTCAATGTCTCAATGGCCTTCCTGGCAAAGTTTGATGTTATCCCTTTACAGGAGGTGGCTGATGGTCACTCAACTCCTGAATCTGTATCTGGGTCTGCTCTTGGCCATGAGCTCACTGAGGGCTTCGAGAGATATGCAGAACAGCAGCAGGGACAGTGAATTGCTTTGGTATATTTCACATTTGAGGGTGACTTGAGCGATAGGCCATGTGTGGGGGGTTGAGTCATAGACCTTCGTGTCAGTCTGGGGAGTGCTTGGGTTGGTCTGGATGGGTTTCTGTTGATATATCTCTACTCAGGGAGTGCTGTTAGCTTTTTCAGCCAGTAGGTGGGGATCATGTCATCTCCTGATGCTGTCCGGCTCTTCATACCTGAGAGTCGTCATTGGATATCTGCCTTTGTGAAGTTCACTGGTTCTTGTTCTGGAAGGTTGCTATGGTCTGCTCTTAGGTCCACCAACTTTTTTCTTCTACTTCTTTCAGCTGCTCCCTTCAGGGGTCGCCACAGCAGATCATCTGCCTCCTTCTCACCCTATCCCAGCATCCTTCTCTGTCACAGCAACCCTCTGCATGTCTTCCTTCACTGCATCCATGAATCTTGTCTGTAGTCTTCCTCTTTTCCTCCTGGCTGGCAGCTCATCTTCATCGTCCTTTGTCCAATACATCATCTATCTTTCCTCTGCACATGTCCAAACCATCTCACCCTTGCCTCTCTAACTTTGTCTCCAAACCACTCAACCTGAGCTGTCTCTCTAATGTACTCATTTCTGATCTTGTCCCTCCTGGTCACTCCCAATGAAAATCTTAGCATCTTCAAGACACCCCCAGCTCGGCCTCCTGTCTTTTTGTTAGTGCCATTGTCTCCCAAACCATACATCATAGGAGGTCTCACTACCGTCTTCTAAACCTTCCCTTTCACTCTTGCTGCTATACTTCTGATGCAAATCACCCCTGACACTCGTCTCAACCTGCTCCACACTGCCTGCACTTTCTTCTTCAACTCTCTTGTGCACTGCACTGTCCATTGCTTTGGATGGTTGACCCCAGGTTTTTAAACCCATCCACCTTCACTGACTTTCAAGAGGAATAAAAGTCAGCAGAAGCAAGACAGAATACATGTATGTGAACGAGAGAGAGAACCAGGTGGAAAGGTGACGATGCAAGGAGTAGAGGTAGTTTTAGGTCCTCCAACCACTCGGCTTTAATGGGGAATTAGTTGATAGACAGCTGTTCTTCTGCTGAGATGCTTAGTCTCATTTCTGGGTGCATCTGTCCTTGTGAGATTGTTACTTTGCAGCCGGGACCCTGGATGGGACTTTGGAGAACAGACTGTTTATTCTCTTGGCTTTTGTTTATCTGGTTCCCACTCTTCAGAGTAGTAGTCAGAGCTGTGAGCCTTTATTTGGCAGCTTCTAAAGCCTCAGTTATGGACATTCGGTTGTACTTATAATCCATTCAGGACCTATCTCTCGTGATACCCTTCTTTACCTCTGTTAGTCAACTAACATCCAGGCTTTCCTGGCTTTCTGGATTTTTGGCTTCCAGCCTGCTCCAATATTCAGGTGTTTCCAGGATTACTGTGGCAGTGACATATGTAAGTCCTTTGTTTTCTATGATTCTTCTAATGAGGTTGGTGAGTAGAGCTATGTTAACATTTGGAAACATCTTTTCTGATGGGACATTGTCAGTGAACCGGGGGAGTCGTATCCTTTGTTTCATGGCTCTCCCGAGTCTGCCAACAGTCTTCATCCTCAGTTTGGTGGATGTTTCTGTCATCGCCTGGTGCTTAGGTATCATCTAATTCTTTAACGCTGTTCTCTGCTACCAGGGTCAGCTCATTATTTCTGTACTGCTCGATACTGTTCCCTTTTACATTTGTTTTCATATAAAGCAATCCAAATGAAAGGGTTTGAGCTGTGTGATTGTGTGTTTCTGCTCTTTAGAACAGCCAAACCAGATCAGCCCAGGCCCTTCCCACAGACTGGCTGATCTATGATGAGATGAGCCGAGGCCATAGGGTGGCCAGTGTCCGCTGTTGCTCCCTGGTGACCTCCATCACTATTGCCATATTTGGAGGTTGTTCCAAATTACACAGCTCTGCTCTCCATGAACCTGCTGTACAGGAAGTTAATGGTAAGCAGGTCATAATGCCATACCCTGACTGTGTTTATGAAGTGGTTTAGCTGAATGTGAATTTAACAGTTACATGATCCAGCTTGGTCATTAATGTAAGTTTTCTGCACAGTATGTTGATGTACACTATATGGACAAAAGTACTGGGCCACCTACATGTTACACCTACAGGAGCTGCTCGGCCATGGAAACCCATGCCATGAAGCTCCTGGCACACAGATTTTGTGCTGATGTTAATGCCAGAGGAGGTTTGGAACAGAGCAAAGGATTGGCGACTTTTACACATTCTGTGCCTCAACACTCCGTGACCCTACTTTGTTACTTTTACGTGGTCTGCCACTTCATAGCTGAGTTGGTATGGCTCCTAAACCCTTCCACTTTGCTATAATAACACTTATAATTGTTCACGGAATATCTAGGAGAGAAGAAATTTCACAAACTGACTTGCTGCAATGATGGCATCCTATTACAGTACCACACTCAAATTCAGTGAGCTCTTTAGAATGACCCATTCTTTCACAAATGGTTTTAAAGGCAGACTGCATGGTTAGGTGCTTGATTTGATACACCTATGGCAATGAGACTGAAAACATCTGAATTCAAAGATTAAGAGGTGTGACCTAGTACTTTTGTCCACATAAGGCATATGTATGTCATCAATTATATTGCCATGTTTTAACATGCAACATGGGTAAAATTTGACAATGCCTTGCTTGTTAGACCTCAACCTTTGTTGACAGCAATATATTTTAATTATTGGCTAGACTAATGACTTCTGTATTGTGAACTATGACATCACAAAACACATTACAGAGAACATGTGCCATATTTTTAGACAGGTTGGATAAATGATCTTGTGGCTTAAGGATGGTTACATTTATGAAATGGCAAAGTGGCAAGGGGTGTGCCTAGTAAGAAGACATGAGAGGTGTGTTCAAACGTGTATAGAGAAGGACTAAAAATGTGTCTTTTCTTTGTGTAATATTTTTATATATTATATACAGTTGACATACAGTAGACCGTCTATGAATTTTTCCCAAAATTTTGAGACTTTAAATCTTGTAAACTCCATGTTTTATAAAGCTGGACTGTGCAGATTTGGTCAATGTTTCAATTTTCTTTCTTTTAGAAAGTCCACTGGATGACAGTGACAGTGAGACAGAGGATCTAGCTGAGATGAGGGTAGATGAGTGGCTCATCTTTCAGCTGGACAGAGAGGTGGGAACAGAGAAAACATTGCTCTCAGCACCAACCTTTTACTTTTTTGAATCCTTTTCAAAATCTTGATGTAATTTTTCTTCATATGAAAACATCTGAGTTGTATTTCAACATTTTTTGACTCAGCATCGATAAAAGGGTTTTCACTTGGGGAGTTTTTCCTTCCCACTGTTGCCAAGTGCTTGCTCATGGGGGGTTGTCTGACTGTTGGGGTTTTCTGTCTAATTTGTAGGGTCTTTACCCTAAAATATAAAGCGCCTTGAGGCGACTGTTGTTGTGATTTGGCGCTATATAAATAAAATTGAATTGAATTGAGCTGACAAGTTAATTCTCATAGTAATTCTCTCTTATAATGACTACTATGCTTTCACTTTAGTCTTAGTAGAAAATAATGTTATAGACCAACACAAAGTAGTGCATAATTTCGAAGTGGAAGGAAAAGGATACACGATGTTCAAAATCTTTTACAAATAAAAATCTGAAAAGTGTGGCGTGCATATGTATTCAACCCCTGAGTCAATACTTTGTCGAACCACCTTTCGCTGCAATTACAGCTGCAAGTCTTTTGGGGTATGTCTCTACCAGCTTTGCACATCTAGAGACTGCAAGTTTTGCCCATTCTTCTTTGTAAAATAGCTCCAGTTCAGTCACATTGGATGGAGAGCATCTGTGAACAGTAATTTTCAAGTCTTGCCACAGATTCTCAACAGGATTTAGGTCTGGACTTTGACTGGCTCATTCTAACACACGAATATGCTTTGATCTAAACCATTCCATTGTAGCTCTGGCTGTATGTTTAGGGTCGTTGTCCTGCTGGAAGGTGAACCTCCACCCCAGTCTCAAGTCTTTTGCAGCCTCCAACAGGTTTTCGTCAGGGATTACCCTATATTTGGCTCTATCCATTTTCCCATCAACTCTGACCAGCTTCCCTGTCCTTGCTGAAGAAAAGCCACCCCACAGCATAATACTGCCACCACCATGTTTCATGGTGCAGATGGTGTGTTCAGGTTGATGTGAAATGTTAGGTTTCTGCCTAACATTACATAGCGTTTGGTATGCAGGCCAAAAAGTTCAATTTGGTCTCATCTGACCAGAGCACCTTCTTCACCATGTTTGCTGTGTCTCCTACATGGCCTGTGGCAAAATGCAAATGGGACTTCTTATGGCCTTCTTTCAACAGTGGCTTTCTTCTTGCCACGCTTCCATAAAAGCCAGATTTGTGGAGTGCACGACTAATAGTTGTCCTATGGACAGATTCTCCCACCTCAGCTGTGGGTCTCTGCAGCTCCTCCAGAGTTACCATGGGCCTCTTGCCTGCTTCTCTGACCCGTCAGTTTAGGTGGATCGCCATGTCTTGGTAGGTTTGCAGTTGTGCCATACTCTTACATGCCACATTCACCCAGTCATACGCACATTCATACAGCACACACACACTCACACTCTGATGAATGCATCGGGGGCAATGTGGGGTTCAGTATCAAGGATACTTCGGCATGTAGACTAGGGGAGCCAGGGATCGAACCACCGACCTTCCGACCGGCTCTATCTCCTGAGCCACATGATGATCTTCATGATGCTGTTTGTCAAATGTTTTCATGTTTCAGATTTTTATTTGTAAAAAGTTTTGAACACCATGTATCATTTTCCTTCCACTTCACAATTATGCACTACTTTGTGTTGGTCTGTCACATAAAATCCCAATAAAATACGTTTACGTTTGTGGTTGTAATGTGACAAAATGTGGAAAAGTTCAGGATGTATGAATACTTTTGCAAGGCACTGTAACACGCACACGCATCAGGGCCATTTTGGGACTCAGTATCTTGCACCAGGACACTTCCACATATAGAGTGAAGGAGGCGGGATCCAGCCTCGACTTTCTGATAAGGGGAAAAGTGTCCATGCTGTAAAACGGGCATGTTGGCACTGTTAAAGATCAAAATAAATCAGTCTGCTCCAGTTACTTTGTCCTACAGGCTTACTGTCTCTAAGCTGAGAAGCTCCTGATTCTTAAAGATGTACAGAGGACCCTTTATCTCTTAAGAATTTACATCACATTTGATTTGTAGTCCTCCTAGAGATAATCTGATGAAAATCATAATGGGTCAGTCTAATCTTAAGACGTTGGCCATGCTAAATTGCAAGATTTTTGAGTTTTTATTGAAGGGCTTGTCCATGGCAGTATTTAGTTGAACTAAATACTGGCAATACTGTCATGTAAACTGGAAAAGGCATGTTTAATACTCCTAGCAAGTTGACCACCCCAGATGTGGTCAGAAGGCCTTAATGATGCTATTGTGTCGTATTAATGATGCTATTGTATGCTATTGCTTGAAAATGAATGAAAACCTGGCACACATCTAAGTCATGGTAAAAACCTTTATATTTTATGGGTCTGTGTGGGAATTAGCTCCAACTCTACATTTCACTTGCATGTAAGAAATTTGGTAGCCTTATGTAGGGACATGCAAAAAAACCCTACTGACGCCACACCCTAAAACCAACAGGAAGTTGATGATGATCTCAAGGAGAAGTTTGATAAACCACAAAGCCTGGAAATGGCTAAAACTGCATCATCTTTGGCCAGTTTAATCTAAAGACCTTTGCAATACAAAATTGTGATGTTTTTGAGTTTCTGTGCAACAGCTTGTCCATGGCAGTGCAGCACATTTTGATGTTTCATGATGGCACTAGAAGTTTTTCCCCAAACTTAACATGCTTGATCAGAGTCTGGTCCAGGAGACATAATGTGTTCACATTTATATAGCATATTTCTAGTCTTGCTGAACACTCAAAGCACTTTACACTTAACATCTCATGCCAGTATTGAGTGACAGTCATAGCACAACCTAGTGGCAACAAAGTCAGAGTTCTGTGATAAACGTCATCCGATACACACTCACTGCCCACTTTGTTAGGGACACCTGTTCAATCTTCTCCTTAACACAAATATCTAAACAGCCAATCACATGGCAGCAACTCAGTGCATTTAGGTATGTAGACATGGTCAAGACGACCGGCTGAAGTTCAAACAAGAATAGAGAAGAAAGGTCATTTAAGAGACTTTGAGCATGGCATGGTTGTTGGTGCCAGACAGACTGGTCTGAGTATTTCAGAAACTGCTGATCTACTGGGATTCTCCCACGCAACCATCTCTAGGGTTTACAGAGGATGGTCTGAAAAAGAAAATATCCAGTGAGCGGCAGTTCTCTGGGAGGAAATGCTTTGTTGATACCAGAGGTCAGAGGAGAATGGCCAGATTGCTTTGAGCTGATAGGAAGGCAACAGTAGCTCAAATTAACTGCCTGTTGCAACCAAAGCATGCAGAAGAGCACCCGTGTTAAAATGCCAGGTTATTGTGATGTTAAAAAAAAATTAGACCACGAATAAATCATTTCAAAACTTTTCCCACCTTTGATGTGACCTATAACCTGTACAGTTCAACTGAAAAACAAATAAATCTGTCAGGGGTAAAAATATAAAAGATAAAAAAAGTACAATAACCTGGTTACATAAGTGTGCACACCCTTAAACTAATACTTTGTTAAAGCACCTTTTGGTTTAATCACAGCATTCAGTCTTTTTGGGTAGGAGTCTATCAACATGGCACATCTTGACTTGGCAATATTTGCCCACTCTTCCTTGCAAAAGTGTTCTAAATCTGTCAGATTGCGAGGGCATCTCTTGTGCACAGCCCTCTTCAGGTCACCCCACAGATTTTTCAATTGGATTTAGGGTGGGCCATTCCAAAACTTTCATTATCTTCTCGTGAAGCCATTTTGTTGATTTGGATGTATGTTTGGAGTCATTGTCGTGTTGAAAGGGGAAATTCCTTTTCATCTTCAGCTTTCTAGCAGTCACCTGTAGGACACCAAAGTAACTGGTATTTAGAACTGTTCATAATTCCCTCCACCTTGACTAAACCTCAGTTCCAGCTGAAGAAAAGTAACCCCAAAGTATGATACTGCTACCATCATGCTTCACCATGGGTATGGTGTTCTTTTGGTGATGTGAAGTGTGTTTTTGCACCAAATGTACCTTTTGGAATTGTGGCCAGAAGGTTCAGCCTTGGTCTCATCAGACCATAACACATTTTCCCCAAATGCTTTTGGGAGACTTGATGTTTTTTTTTTTGTTGTTGTTGTTTTTTTGTTGTTTTTTTTTTTTTTTTTTAATTTTGGCCT
>VUQI01063890.1:20107-50761 GCA_015106735.1 Paratilapia polleni
GTGTTCTTTTGGTGATCCGAAGTGTTTTTGCGCCATTACCTTTTGGAATTGTGGCCAAGAAGTTCAACCTTGGTCTCATCAGACCATAACATTTTTTCCTATATGCTTTTGGGAGACCTGATGTGTTTTTTTGTTTTTTTTTTTGCAAATTGTAGCCCGGCTTGGATGTTTTTCTTTGTCAGAAAAGGCTTCCATCTTGCAGCCCTACCCCATAGTCCAGACATATGGAGAATGACTGATACCTTTCAACAGTGAGATCCCTTTGATGCTTTGTAAGCTCTCTGTGAACCATGGCTTTTGCTGTAGCAGCAACTGAGTAAATGTCAGGAAAATCCTACTAGGATAGCTGAACTTTATTTGGGGTTAATCAGTCTCTTTAATTGATGGCAGGCGTGTACCAAAGAAGACTGAATGCTGTGATTAAATCAAAATGTGCTTCAACAAAGTATTAGTTTAAGGGTGTGCACGCTTACTGTATGTTTTTTATTATTTTTATATTTTTTCCCCAAGCAGATGTTTGTTTTTCAATTGAATTGTACAGGTTATAGGTCATATTAAAAGTGGGAAAAGTTTTGAAATGATTTATTGTGGTCTCATTTTTTAACATCACAAAAACCTGGCATTTTAACAGGGGTGTGTTTACACTTACATCCACTGTACTTGCAAATTAAAATTAAACATAACGCAACTGAAGCTGATCTCATGTGGGTATTTGATCAGAAACCATTATGTGCTTAAAATCACTGATGGTGCAAGAGGAAAAGTCATTAAGTTTCATCCCTTTGATACTGTGTTCAAAATGTAATGGAAACTCATCAAAGTTATATTCACACTATGCATTTCATTGTCAAGTACATACATATATGAATACAATAAAACAACACAGGGCAGCTGGGCATGGAATCATAGGCAAATGCCACAATGATATTTGTATTTGTTAGCCCGAAGTGTTGAAGTGAAAGCTGAAATGTAAATTTCTAAGAGCTTTGTGAAGTCACATACATTCCATCACTGATGAACCCCACTAGAGTTTGCTTGCATGCTGCAAAGACACAGAGCGCAAACACTCTGATGCCTGATTACACTTCTCAGAACAAGTTTCTGCATCTGGAAAGGAGGAACACAGCCATTTCTTAAAAATATCAGCCAGATTCTGTTAGGCATTTTCATTTGATTGCACTCCAAGCAAGAGAAGCTGTTTGATATCATGAAGTACATTACTCAGTGTTGCTAGAGTATCATGTAAGGGAGCAAAAGCGATTCTTACAACACAAACATGTGGCTGATTACCACTTAAAATGTTCAGTGAATTCTGTGCATTTGGAATGGCACAGAAGGTAGGACTTACCAATACTCATTTATTTAACCACAGTGATATTTTACTGGGATTACTCCCTCTGAATATCAAAAATCGAAGCAAAAATGAAATAAACCTTTACCCCTTTTTATGTATGACTTCATAGTTCATGTTCTTATAAATGGATTCTAAACAGGAACGTGTCAAGAAAAATGAGGGTAAATGGGTACGAGCTCAATGAGCTATACCACTTCAGTGTTATTGATGTTAACTTTCTCAAACAAAATATTTTTGCTGTAATTCTTCTTCAACTGAGCGAAGCCAGAAGCTTCCAACACAGCTGAGACGCTACAGCATGAGCAAGAACACCGCATGATGTAAGTAGGTATAGGATGGAGAGGGGCATTCCAGCAGCAATCAATATCTAAAAGACTCCTATGTGAGTAATAGTAAGGAGTTGCAATTAGGCAGTTATGGGGAGCTCCCTGCTGTGGTTTCACAGCTTTCGAAAACATAAGCAGACAGTGTCATTACCTCTCCTTTAAGCCAGCCATGTTGAGCGCCACAGCTTCTCCTTTCACTGCATTTCCACTCCAAATACACAGATCACTGCGCAAGGTTAAGAAAGCAGGGCTTGTGTATTTTGGCAGGTGGAATATATTCTGAAAGAGCAACAAATCTGCTATATTTAGTTTTTGATGGCTGAGGGAGCATTAGGAGCCAAGGCATGCGACGGTAAACTGTAGGACCAAAGGAAGGCAAGACAAAGTACGGTATGACACAAGGGATACAATAGATACACACCACATGCTTGCATGAATTATAAAAAGTGAATTATAATCTTGTACAAATTAAAGTTTCAGCATGAAATCTGTGAAGATTGCAGATCTGTCATTTATGTTGCCACTCAAGGGCATGCAGCACATCCTCAAGACGTGCCAGATAGTGACAAAATCAGGGTTGACATCTCTCTTTACAGCACAAAGCTCCACACTGCACCAGCTCGGCAGCTTTACGGCCGAGTGTTGAAGCAGCAGCTGGCTGTCCTACGCGAGAGGGAGGCTAATCTTGTTTACATTCAATCTGCTATTTCCTCCCCTCTGAAACCTTCAGAGAGCAAAGTCATGTAATACTTGTATTAAAAATAAGTGTAGCAGAAATGGGCCTACTGGCAGCATGCAGCAAGAGGCTTTTGTGGCCTGGCCAAGAGGGCCTGCGGCAAAAAAGCAATCGATACACCCAATATTCCAGCACGTACTCTTGAATAACAATAACCCACATTTAGGCCTACACCACAAGTCTTCGACATGCTCCAGAGAAAATAAGGGAACCTGCGTTCTGTGTCCATGTCAATTCAAGCAGGGCTGGTGAATATGATGAAATGTAACGTTTGGTTGGATGTGTGTGTGCCTGTGAATGTCAGTGTGTGTATCCTAATACTAGGTAAAGAAAATATAATAACATGATCATTTCACATTGTGCAGCACAAGCTTTACATTCAGCAGATCCATCACAATGCCTCAGAGTGACAACTTGTGATTTTTGTATTATGATGATTAGGGGCACTTGATGGTTATATTAAGAAAGACAGCAGTGGTTAAACTCCGCCTGAATTAGACATAACAGGTTATGGTTTTTGTAAATCAGCAGGACACTGGGTTTAGTGTCATTACAACTTCCATGTTATTTATGGTGCTCTTATATCAGAGTAGCTCTGCCTGGGGCCTTGTAAATGTGTTTTTTTAAAGAGAGATTTTTGTTTGGTCGACTGCTAGATTTGTTTTTTCCTCTGCAACAGATGCAGGCTGTATTAGAGGGAAAAGCGCTGCCAGAAATTAAGGCCTACAGGAAACCACCAGCCAAAACTGCAGCCATCACAGCCCTCTGGTGTGCTCTAGAATGAAACAATTGAAATTTTCTAAAAAGGTGAGAAACAGTTCAGCCATAAAGGACAGATTTGGAAGAGAAACAAACATTTCATTGTAGGAGCAAGCAAGCTGCATGAAGTGCCCACAGCCCAGAGAACATGAAGGACATAGGAAGAACAGCGGTGCTGCAGTGGTGTCAAACTCAGTTCCTAACCAGCTATACCTAACCATAAATGAAAACTATGGCTGGGAATGCACCTCCCTCAGGTGTCATACGCCTTTGATTTTTCCAGGACTGCTTACTTTTGCCCAGAATCTCAAAGCTCCCCTCCCTCTATTCATGGAAGTTTTCTGAATTTATGGAAGGTCTGGTACCTTAGCAGCACTTTCCCAATGAAGGCCCAGACACGCACATGTGTACTGATGCACAAAAAAAATAGATGTCTGACTACACAGTGAAACCAGCTGCAGCCACTACAGTTACCACTCTCGTAATAACAAATAAAAAGGTAAGTTGAGGAAGAGTTCATAACATGTAAGTGATGATTTTGTGTAAGTACCTTGGAAAAAAACATAAAACTGATCATGTAAGCATCAAATGAAAGGAAATGGGGATGAAATAAGGCAAAAACACAACGGAAAAGCGCGTTCTTTTTACGGAAACTAAATTTCAAACTGAAACCATGCAATCACCACATTAAAGGGCTCCCATTCTTTAGACAACCACTGGTATGCAGTGTGGATGCCAGGGCAGTGTTTTCCATTAGATTTCTCTGTTTTTTCAGTTGATCTGGCAAATTAACTTACAACAGGCTGAACACAAGATGCAGCCTGGAAAGGAGCATAGCAGCAAATTGCATTTATCAAAAACACTCACTGGGACTGTTTACTTTATGTGATCTAATAAAAAAAATGCTCATGCTGAGAGTGTTTCAGTGATTGCATATGGATATGAGAACAGTAAGTCCCAAGTATACCCACCAAGACCACATGAAGAGGGGCTACATTTAAACTCCATCACCTTCATTTGTTTGTCACTTCACTTATTCATGGCATCTCTGTGAGACATTTTTTCCCAGGCTGGCTTGCCTGATGAGAATGCGATTGCTCACGCTCATTGTTGCATTCTTCAAGGATAACGAGGCTTATAAAAGCCGTATGTCATATCCTCACTGACTATTAAACATTGCTAAATTTACACATATTATACCACTGTTTATTCCACAAATGACATATTCTTTTGAAGGTCAACCACCAGTTTTACAGAAACCATGTGAGTTCAGGAAGAGAAGACATTTAAGACTGGTTTGTACAGCACCATTCCCCACCACCATTTAACCCTCCTTAAATATCATAAGAACTGGTATAGATTTTTTTTTTTTAAATTGGCTGTTTTAGTACCCTTTTCCCTCCAACACTGAAGATTTCTGCGTAAAAACTGAAAGCACACCTACTTGAGATGTTAGTAATTCCTCGGTTTCTCTACGGCTGTCTCTAGAAACATATAACTACCACTGTTCAGGCTTTTGGATGCTATTTCTTTTTAGGACCCAATATGACATCTTACAAAGAGCAGCTCAGGCAGGATATTTTTTCCTCGTCCATCATAAGATGCTGTGTCTATGTTTCAGTATGAGAAAAAGGCCTCCAAATAGGCCAGTGGAGCCTGGACAAGGACAAGGATGACCCTGTAAAAGGCATCATCATTACACACTATTATCCAGTCCTTCTCTCCTCCCCACAGCCTCGACAGAGAAGTACATGATGAATTTTGCAGATTCGTTGCCTGTAAATGAAAGAAAAAAAAATCAAGCTCACCCAATGCACTTTTTCTTTTCTAATTATTTCTGTGTTACATATGTTAAACCTGAGGTTTAAAATGGTTTATTATACTATATATATATTCCAGCCATACTAAATTGAAACCTGAACACCTTCCCTATAGCTGTACTTTGTTCCCAGTGTCTTGGTCCAGCTCAGTTCTAGCCAATACAGGTTCTTAAGGGTCACAGTCCTGCAGTTTTTATGGATCTCTTTAAATCATCAAGTGCTTAGCAAAAATTGCTAAGTGTCCAAAAAGTAAAACAATGCAGCCAGGTAAGTAATGGGGCGCTTATGCTCTATAGACCACAGACCACCCAGCCAGCAGCAGCGGCAGCCGACTCGGCCTGTTTGCAGCTGTAGGTTTCTAAACCAGGGGAAGGATCCCCAAGCACTGGTCATCAGCTCTGGTTAGAAACATCCCCAGAGTCTTTGGATGATGAACTGCCTTTAATTCAGTGAAAAGAAAGCTGATGAAGATTAACTGTTTTGTGCTTTCTCTCTCTGTCATTTTCCTCTCCCGTTATTTTTGCATCTAAAAATAATAATTTGACATTTTAAGAGGTCCCTAAGGGGAAATTCCCTTATCTTCTGGCCTCCCCCACAAGGAGGTCAAAGTTCAGGATCAGTCACAGAGCAGCACTCCTGGAACTGGTATCGACTCAACATCTTGCTCAAGGACACTTCAGCAAGGTGGAAGCGTGCCAGTATGGGGCTTGAAGGATTTTGTTGCTGACTTCTAGCCTCCTCTGACCTCGGCTATACTTGGACTGCTACACTGCACTGCACTGTTCTGGGTTTTATATCATTTGCATATTTTGCTATCCTTCCTCATTAAAGTTGTTAAACCACAGTACTGTATATCTCCTGCCCTCAGCCACAGTTCCTCGCCCACAAGGAGTTCTCTACTGAACAAACCCCCCACAGGGAGCTAAGAGCTGCTCTCTGACCCCCCTCAGAGGAAATCTGGCCAGTCACTATGGAGAGACAAAAAGAATAAGATGTGCATTGAAGATACGCCAGTGTGGGAAAAGGAAAATGTCCTCTGTAAGCAGCAAGCGCCCAAACCACAAACTTCTGTTGGAAACATGACGACGGCTCATAATGGGAATTAACTGCACAGCCTGAAGAGGCTAGCTTCTTGTCTTCTATCCTCAGCATATTGTCCCTCTGGCAGCTCTGGAGTGCTTTTTTAAGGTAGACCTAGATTCTGACAAGATTAAAGCTCATGAGGGGCTGTAAAAGTTTTGTGAAAGCTGCCTGCCTAACAGCATTCTTTGGATGTGAAATGTAAGCAAAAGCTGTGTGGAAATAAACACTTCCAAATTCTATTGCTCCCAGCCTTTTGTTTTGCATCAGAAAGGTTAATTCAATAGCAATGAAACCACTGTGGACAGAAATGATTATCATATGCCATATTCTCCAAGGGAGACCTGATTTTATTATGTTGACTTTTAGAGAGTGGAAGGCCCAGTGGAATCAAAGCTCACCGTCAAATGTCCAGCCAGGCCAGGATCAGCCAGTTTCGCATGACCTTCCCTGTCACAGAGTATATTCCCAGCTTTCATCTCCCGGTGGATTTTCCTCATAAAATTCAGATAGCAAAGGCCCTTTAAGGTTGATTTGAGGATGTAGACTATCTCATCCTCATTGAGCTGTGTAACAAAAACATACAAGGATTATTTTTCCAAAGATTAAGAGTCTCCAAAATTTCAGATGGTGAGCTGCTCCCCCAGTTGGTGCAAATTAAGTTGCTTTGCAGTTACAGAGCAACAGGTGCTGTTGCTGTTACACTAGTGGTCTGTCTTAATTTTAGAAATTGTAAAATACGTGGAAGGATGCAGTCGTGTTTGAAATCATTCATCCATCAGAGCCTAATTTACTTTCAGAATTCAAGGATCAAGTTTGCAAAATGTATTGGCAGCTGGGCTGCATGTTCAGCATCAAAGCAACTAAAAGTATATTCTTCACTGTGTACAAATGTTTAAGTGGACTGCAAATGCACGTTTGTTCTGTCTTGTTTTGTTTTTTTTCTCACAGTCCACTCTTCAGTGTCACTCACTGTCATTGCCTCTAAACCTTTATCCCATTTTGAGCCACCCAGTCTTGCAATAAGTCAGCCCTTTAACAAGTCAGGCAGCCAGTTACACAGACAGTAAGCCAACCAGTCCAACAGTGGCAAACAAGTGTGAGAAGGTTTATGAATCAAACATCCCCTGGCCACTCAGGACATGAGTCACACACACCAGAGTGGCAGGGGCAGAAAGCGAGACAGGCAGGGATGCATGGAAGAAGGGGAAATTCCCATTAAGGGATAGCCAAGGAATCGGGCTCAGCCAGGCGCGCCGGCAGAATGTGCACTTCATTAGTGGGAAAGTGCCGGAGAGAACCAAGCTAGTCCAATTTCTTTGAGGCTCGGGAAAAGCTAATAAAAATCCAAGCCAAGGAACCATACAAGTACACTTGAACCCACAGATGGAGCAAAGCAGCAAGACAGCAAAGGCCTCATCAGAAAATCAGTGGTCAGGTTTGTTGGTGTATGACATCATCCATCAGAGTCAACAGAAAGATGGGACTTAAGGGCTTCAAAGAACCATATCACAAACAGCAGTCTTAAATTTGCTTGCTCTAGCAAAAAGATTATCAACTGTATGGAAAGATTCTGAGAAGCTGACGAGTCCTTGTATTCTATACAGCATCTAAAAATCCAGCTTTTTTTTGCTTGCTATCTTTACAGCTGGACTGGAATTGCATGGCTTGACTTACATCACATCACAGACCGGGACCCGTGAGCTGTAGGTTAACGCAGACCCAGCAGCCACCCAGCTGTCTGAACTGGGAGAGCTCACATAAAACACAAGCTGTTTCATTGCCTTTACGCATACGGCTACACTTACACCACACATCGGTGCTCTGACTTATGTTAAGAAAGTCTCTGTTGCAATACCGCAAAGACCTGTAGTGAGAGTGAGAATCATAAAGAGGAAGAAAAAAGAGCAGGGATATGAGGTGGAAGCAGAATATTTATGGAATTCCAAAGCAGCTGGAATGAGAAAGGTTTTCAAAAGGTGATTTCTGAGGACAGATGCTGAATTTGAGTATGTGATTCACTGTATCTTCTATTTCAAGAAAGCAAGCACACACTATGATTCACAGATTCATGCAGACACACACTGAAAGGCCCAGAGAGATCAATAACAGTTGGTGTTTTTGTTGCTGTGTACAAAAAAAGAGAGGATGGCTGAATATTTATAGGCAGGATCTCCCCTCTCCACCAGTGAGGCTGGGCCCAGGCTTGCAGCACCTGGACAGTTACAGATCCCCACAGTCCACTTCAACTTCTTGGACGCACCTTACACCACAGGAGCCCGAGTTACTCCTTCTCTCCAGCCAGAGAGTCCACCACTTCCATCTCCCTTCGTGCACTTATCCCGTGTTTATCCTCTCAAATAGTAACAGAAGGACCGGCCACAGAGAACTGTATCTTTTTACAACGTGGTGACATCACTTGTAAAAGTAGCGAGGTAAACACACGGAACTTGGGCTCCTGGTTTTCTAGGTTTACAGTTCCCTGCCTGTCCATCCAGTGGGGCCCAGTCCAACCCCTGGTGATCCCCGTACTGCTGTCTGACTCCTGATTGGGGTCAGGAACATTGCTCACATTGGTTTCACAGCCCAATGAAATCACTCCAGTGGACACTCTTGCACTGTGCTGTTGATTCAGTCAGTGAGGAGCTGGGAAAAATGTTTTTTTTCTCATTTTGCGCTGTAATACAAAGCATATGAGCGTATGAGCATATGAACCTTTAGCACTTACAGGGTGAGTGAAAAGATAATTGAGATAATGAAAAATAATATCATCCAATTTATCACAAAGAAAACAAGGACCAGCTGGAGTTATAAAGGAAGAGGAAACAAACAAAATCCATATGAGGGCCATAGCGGATATATGAATAGATGGTATTTTATGTTACTATTGAATGCACAATAAAATGTTCAAAAGTCAAGCTAATCATTGAATTGACAGCTATACCATCTAAGTCAGTCGAGTGTAAGCCAACAGTTAAACTTGTCATTTCAATATGAGTTCCGACATCTGATCATAACACCCGTATAACAGCGAATTTCTGGTTACCCACACTTGGACTGAAAACACCAATTATAGTACTCATATGGTTGCATTTAATGAAATCTGTTGATATTTTCCTCCATCGCCTTATGTTTTCTCAGATGAACAATGTGACTGGACAATTTCCAGACAAGAATTCCACTGACAAGGAAATCCACCCACCTCGGATGTGGTCTAACTCATTGCACCATAAGCAAAATCCAACTTTGGAGTGTTTTGAATGGTTGAATCTGGTATGAATTTGGTATGACAGCACAGGACTATGTTAAATGATAATGGTAAGTTGCAGCCCAGTCAGTGTTAATCAACAGTTGCTACAGTGGTAGGTTTGAGAGGTGTATTGTGCATTGTATATTTAAAGTATCCCTATTGTGTTGGTACAGCAATGGCTGCCACAATGTATCCTTTTTCAGCTGAAGCAAAGAAAAAGCGAATGGCTCTTGACTGTAAGTGAAACCAGTGAGGATCAGCTGATCTCCAGCTGTACAGTCACAGACATGGAGCTGGTTTCTGCTAGTTACTGGGCCGCTGCGCTGCAGTCAGTGCTGTAATGAGGAGCATTTGTCTCTGCTTCCTCACTGCGGTCACTTTGACAGCATCTGTTGACTGTTGCTGCACCCCCCTTTTCCACCAACCCCAACCAAAAGTCCCAGATACACAACAGCTAAATAAAAACACAAATTAGCCATGTGGACCATGGTAAACATTTCCAGCTTCCCAGTCCAGGCCAGCTGCAGCGTAACAAAGTTACATGTGCTGCTATATGCTACAGCAAAAGCCTACCTCACAAGCTCATCTAAGTGGAGACCTTCAACCTGAGTAGCCTTTTATTCCCTGTGCAGCATGCGCAAGAGACAAGAGTGCTGATTTTTCAAGAGTGACATCACGTTTACCAGAACTTTTTTTTTTTAACCTGCAATGGCCACATCCAGTAGATATGGAGCAACATTTGCAATGATTTGGAGATGTGTTCCTGGGCACAGGGGGAATGGAAAGTCCAGTATTCACTCTTCATTTGCTCTCTTTTGTTCCCTGCAGGTTTCAGAGGGAAATGTACTGAATGACTACCTGCCAAATACCCCACTATGTTTGCTAGTTTTGTCTGCTAGCATGTCTGGTAATAGGCATCTAGTGTTCAGCGAGTTCACCAGACCTTTTTGACTGATAATAGCTGCTTGCTACTGCTACACCTGAAAACAACATCATGGGACCAAAGCAGCAAAGGTTTGGCCTAAAAAAGAAAAAAAGAAGCTTATGCTTTATAGACCCAAGGTGAACCGCACAGGTGGGTGACAATTATCTGTGGGTTCATATATGTGACAGTTAACAAACAAGCACTCATGCAATCCTGATATAAAAATATTAATAATGTAATAAAGTATTTATAAAGATTATAGACATATAAAGTCAACTAAAGCTGTAAAGAAATTGCACAAGCACTATAAACCTGGAGGGCTCAGAAGTTTTAATATCTCAGCTGCATCATTGTTACAGTAGAATAAAATCTTGCACAACCTCCCTTTCAGTTCATTTCAAACTGACCTGCACAGGTCACCTTGCACTACTAAATCTACTGTGCCAGATTCTATAAAAAAAATCTGTTGCCTTTATGGGATCATTTATAATTACCAAGTGCACTGTTACCAAGGGAGCAGCAATCAATTCCCATGTTTAAACCAGTAATGCATCCACCATAAGCATTAACAAAGATTTATAAATCTAAAAAGTCAGAATAATTGTGGATATGGACCTTTTATGGTATTTTTAACAGCTCCCAGAGCTGTGGACCCAAGCTCTGGGCCCCTAGAGCCTCTAGCAGCAAGCCCTCCATGAACATCCCAGGGACTGCATTCCCTTTTCCCTTCTGCTGCTGGTAGTTCTACACCACATGTGAAATCAATACCACATCATTTATAGCCAGTTCTCACTTGTGCCATCAAATCTGAAACTTATTGCCAAAAGTATTACCCTTTTTTAATACTCTCTCTTCAAAGATAAAACTCACTTTATGAAAAGCAAAAAAACAGATAAGAAAGGATAGCTCAAGGGAACAAAATGACAGAATATTTAAAGGGTGTCAAAGAGTGCACTTTCAAGTATATCAGTGCCTATTAATGCAGTTCCTATTTCATGCTTAGTAGTAAATGAATTCTTGAGAAGCATTTCAATTTCATGCCCAAATGGCAAGGACGTGTGATGAGAGCATCCAGAGTGTTAAGTTGGATATTCAGGGTCCTCCACGAGCTCTAGGCCCTCTTGTAGGTGTTTAATAATAAAGCCTTGGTTCATCCAGCTGAGCACTTTGAATGAGATTATGTGCTTCACAGACCAACCCCAGGGCCCTTTAACTTTCATAAAACATAATCCTGGAACATACTTACACCATCCATCACTCTGACACCCAGTGCGTATGCAAAGACACTTTTGTTGTTGTTGTTGTTGTTGTTGTTGTTGTAATGACAGGTAAAATTCAAGGCTTTTAGGAAATATTAAATCTATGGAAACATACTGACAGTTTTCTTCACCTGTCTCATTCAGGACAGTGTAATGTGATTATCAAATGCAGCAGCAATAAGTATGGCACAGGTGAACATTTGCTAAAATCAGAATATGAACCTCCACAGATGTGAGAAATATGTGATTTGTGAGCAGTTTTAACACAAGATCACACCTCTCTCTGCAAACCCCTCGACGTCCAATTACAGCATTCAAACACCAGTGACAAGAAACTGTTTCCATCCAAAAGAGTAAGAGGGGAATGTGGTTCTCTTTCCTCGGTGGTATTAGGAGCATTTTACCAGAACCTGGGCACCAATCTGAAGTCTATGTAAGGACACAGTTGCTAGTTTTTCTGCGCATTTCCACTCCCATCAGACACAGCAGCACACAACACTCACTTGCTCTTGCCACAGGAGGACTTTTTCCATCAACTTCAAACAAATACTCAAGTTGTGACTTGACTTCCCCCTGGTTTTACGACAAAGCGCCAGTGTTGGTATAAAACAGGTCATTGGGACCTCCCCAGGACTAGTTTGGTGGAGTCATGCAACCTGCCAATATCCACAGCCGCCCAGGAGCCCCCCCTTGACCAATAACTCCACTCTCACCCATATGTCGTAAACAGCTTTAAACCCTATTAAAAGCACAAATACATTTCAGAAACTAAGTAGACATTTATAAAACAATATTTCCTGTCTGTGAGTTGACTGCATGACTGTAGTGACTGTGTGACTGTATGGATGCAGAAGCTTATAATGTATTCCTAGTGGTGGTCAAACTTTTCCCTGGCTACAAGTTGTGAACATGCATCCTATAAATGCATCAGTAAAAGACGGTGATTTACTGGCCTGGAAGGGAAGTGATTACGAGTGACTGATGAGAGAGCAAAAGCAACCTCCCTAAAGACTGCACCTGTGTACATTAACATTTACTTAGCGTGTGTGTGTGCGATTTTGTATGAGTGTGTGCCGATGTAATAATGCCTGAAAGCGTTTTTGTGTGCTTGTGTGTATGCGTGTGTGTGTGTGTGTGTGTATCCACACACTAAATGCAACCATACAGGCATCCAAGCTAATAATGCAAACCACAGTGGAGCAGAAATCCATCAATAACACAAGAGTCCATTCAAAAAATGATGTTATTTTAGTTCAAAGAGTAGGAGGAAAATGAGAGGGGGAGAAGCAACAAGGCTGGACTCCAGCCAGAAAAGATATTTTTAGCTTTAAGAAAAATAATCCCCTTTTCTATCTTTTATGATAGTAACATCTTAGTGAGTCACTGGCAGAAAAAATGATAGCACACTGAAGAAATATTGCTCCTTGTGGGTAGATTTAATTAGATAGTCTTATGTTCATATGAAAATCCTAGAGAAGTGCCTCTGTCCCAAAGGTCCTTCACAGCCAAAGGTCCTTCTTGTAACAGTGTCAAAATCTGCTCTCATTTTTTTTAAGTGGAAAGCCATTTCCTGACTCTCTTTGTAATGCACATAAGTCTGGCACATCACAAAGGGAGAAAAAGGCAAGGGAATAAAGAAATTATACGAAATCACACAGGATGAATGTTATTGTTGTTGCTGTTGATGTGGGAAAATGACTCGGTCTATTGCATTATTCATTCTTCTTCCAACAACATCACAGAGATGTTTTCAAGGAGCCCTGATTTCACAAAAATCATGACTAGTATAGTCTGGATCAACAGGTTTTTAAAGCCATTCCTCCATTTCTCCATTCCTCACTTCAGCCCTTTTCACTGGCCCATTCTCCATCTGCTTCTTCAAACATCTGTGCCTCCTTCCATTCTGCCATTCCTCCATTCCTTCATCTTTCTATCCATCAAACCTCTCTTTTCTTTGTCCACCCAAGCTCTGCTAAATCTCTCCATGTTTTAATCACTCAATTCTCGCTCTATTTCCATCTTTCCATCTCACAGCAGGTAAAGGACCGATGGAGCGGTCACTGGGACCTTTTAAAAATGTCACTTCTGACAGACTGGATGAGACACTCCACCGCTGTGTTGATTTATCCTTCCAGTGTGCTGCAGTAACTTTGTTAATGTCTCTCATCAGCCTATTAACAACACTTGAGCGTGGCCAGGAAACAGGTGCTGGGAGAGTTTTACTGTCCATCACCTCACCAGCAGGAGCTGATAAGCAGAAAGGAGTGCAGGCGTAGTTACATCTGAGGAGTCAGTGCTTTGAACCCACAAAGACACAGCTTCAATAAAAAGTAGCACAGTATATATTACTTGTATTAGTGGAATTCAGTCTAAGAACACACAGTGACAGAAAAGAGACTGAGAGCAAAGTTAGAAGTTGTGTGAAGGGCTTTTTTGTGAGCTGTATGCTTAGATGTTGCTGCATTTAAAGAGAATCTATTCCTTTGTGTTCTATTAAGATCTCACCATCATCAACTGTTTTTCCATTTAAAAAATTGATTTGTAGCAGATTTTGAGTAAGAAAGGCAGGCCTGAAAGATGACGTGCCAATCAGTCCACATTTAGTCAGAAAAGTGGCAAAGCAATAATGATGCAATGTTTGAAGGGCAACAAGGCATAACACGCTTTTTAAAAAGCACCACAGCCCTCACACCAGCGGAGCAGCTGAATCCAGAAAATCCCCACCCGGCAACAAAAAGGTCATGGCTCTCACAGCTCAGTCATGAAGGACTACAGAACGTTCTATGAGAAAATACCATTTTCATGACGATAACATACAACAATGCAAAAATGCACTGACCTTACAGCAGGCAAGAACATGCTTGAGACAGTTTGATATGACCCTCTCTGCCTATATTGTAACAGTGGAGGAAGCAGAGCCCAAAGCCTGCAGTATACTGCTCACCTAACCCAGCTCTCCTGCTGGCTTTTTATACATGTACAGCACCACTATGCACATATGTACACATATACACACAGCTGTGATGGGGTGGGGAGTGGTATGGCTTGGACTAATCTCTGTCTTAGTTTCTCACTTTCCACCTCCAGCTTTTCCATTTTTCTGTTGAAATCTTTCCATGCATCTAATCCAGCATTTTTTAACACTTTCATTATTTCTAGCTCCCACTGCTCCTGTCCTTCCATCATTTCATCCTGCGCCTATCATTTAATACATCAGTGTCTCTGTTTCTAAACAGGTTCCACAGAGATACACCCATGATGTTTGCTACTCCTCCCCTCGTCATTTGCTTACAGTCTTGTGTATTAAAAACTCAGCTGACAAAGGAATTTTTCATATATCAAAAGCATAACATGTAAACAGAAAGTTTCAGTCAAGTGTTAAATGGACTTTAATGAATACTGACTTGTATAAACACTGACATAGTGTTAGTTTTCAGGCTTCCAGGCTATCAGTCAAACCTGCTGATGAGTTGACAAAGATCAGATGTCTGATCAGACATTTTTGAGGCACATTTATGATTATATACAGATCCCTCGCTTTGTTTCTTCTCCTCACTTCTTCACTCTGCTTGCCATCAGATGAGACAACAAATAACTATAGATGTCATTTTCATGGCAGGGAGCTCTACAGAAGCGCATGGCCAGCACAGACAAGCAGAGGAAGCTATTTGCTGACAAATGGGAATTGGTGCTGGGCTTGAGCAGTTTTAACTGGTGGGTTTTATTGGTTGATGGAGCACGATATCATGGCGGTTTTCTTCTCTATGCCTCTCTGGTAGAGTGGATAACATTGCAGGGAGCAAAGGCATTCGGTCACGCAAAGGTGCCGTTAAACAGATGGCAGGAGACCAGTGAGGAGAGTGGCACTGGACAGCAGATGGAGAAAAGATCATGCGGGAGACCAGAAGAATGCAGTGTATATATCTAACACTCTGCCAGCACATTGATCCTGCTCACATCCTCTAGTTTTTATCAAGTACAATGTTTTGAGTGCGATTTCAACGACTGTGCATTCCTAAAAAATACAAACACAAACCAAATAGAGCACACTTTTTTTCATGGAGAGTGGTGATTTCATAAATGGCATTTCCACCCCCAGTTCTAAAACTGACAATCATGCACTCATCACAGAATCATGCAATTTAGGATGATACATCATAAAATGTTGCAGCATAGTAATCCAACAGGGGGCAATGTTGTACAATAAAGCAAATCCACAGGCATGCTGCTGTCACAGCTGAACTACAATATGTATTGTAGTGTGCAACAATGCGAGGTCTGCAGGATGTTTTCCTCCTCTGATTCTCAAACCAGTTTGAGACAGTGTTTTGTTTTTTAACTAGTGTACAACATGCTACTTATTTTTATTTTCATTTGATTAATATGGGGTTTAAATCGTGTATTTCTCAGTATATTCTGTCAGATTTAGACAAACTCTCCAAACACTCTCAGCCTGATCTCAGTGCTAACATAATAGCTTCCAGTGATATTAGTTAATTGAAAACTTCAAAGGACAGTTCAAATTGGTATCTTATGTGTAAAATCACAACCACTCAGATGGATAACTTGTTCTAATAAGTCCACTTTACTGCATTTACCTTTGTTGATTGGAGACTTTTTCTTAAATATCATGAAAAGGACCTAAGGACTGTTTTATATTGTTGAAACTTAGAAGAAGGTTTGGTGATAAAAAATAAATAAATAAATAAAGGATGGCAGCCACCACAGAGGGAATCATAAAAATTGTTTTAAAAAAAAGCTAAGACAATACTGAAAAAGACAACACCAAACATGAACAGTAACATACAAATGTTATTTTAAAAGCATCTGTATTTTTTCTAAGTTCTACAAATTATTTCCTTCATAATTTTTATGTCAATTGGCTTTGTGCCTTAAAAACTAATATTTGCAACACACTGTGCCTACTTCATTACACACTCACATAAAACAGAAAGTCTTAGTAAAATTTCATTTCATTCTCAAATAAAAACAACAACCCATGAGGCAAGAGAGGCATAACCCCCCGTTTTTCTAGAAATGCTCAATTTCAGGTAAACGAGTGTGATGTGGAGGAAAATGTGACTTTGGGGGGTCTTTGAATCAAAAATACCCCATACTCAGAGCTGCTGCTGGGACAGGATGAGTGCGAGTGTAGGTGGGGATGTGGGGGGTTTGAAACCACAGCAGGCAGGTAACAGTGACAGGTTTACCTCCCCCTGCTCTTACAGTATGGACCTGACATCCTGTCTGCCAATATGCACAGAGACACAGCAACACAGAGAGATAAACAGACCCAGTCAGACTCCAGAGCAGGCCAGCAGCTCCACGTTTCCACTCCAGGGCTCTACATGTGAGTACAGCAGAGGTAAGGAGCAGCATGTGAAAGTAAGGTGACACCACTGGACAGGATATTAAAAGTAAAATATAGGCATTTTGAAGCTGAGAATTATTTTACATTATCACAGGAGCATCCTCACATCTTCAGAGCCAGGACACTGACTATCTAACATAACAGCTCTCTGACAGGAGTGGACCATGGCAGCATTTTAGTCCTTCTATTGTAGAGGACAGACAGAAACAGGTTTAACATCACCCGTAGGTCTACAGCTTAATGTTAACTTCAAACTAATGGACATTACTGGCACATCATAAATACTGTGAGCAAATAATTTTGCTAGAATACAAGATTCTACATTTTATTTCACAACAAAAACGTTACATATGCCATCAATAGTATTTTTGTTTTAAAATCGTGTTTAGGAACATTTCTAAATACATTTATGCACTGACAAATCCAAAGTCCATTTCTGCATCCAAACCTGTTCTTTAAGTTCGGGAGAGCATCATTCCTGTTGGTCCTCTGTGCTGTCACTCAGAATTACTGGAAGAGGAGTGTCGGCCATTACGGGCTTGGCAGCTGCACTGAGCTGCAACACTGATACTCTGTGGGAGTCTATCATAGAGAATGATGGCGGCTGCAGGGGACTTAGGGCAGGGCCAAAGGGCAAGACACTAACTTTCTGGCTCTGACATTACCCAAACTATAAAGAATACAGTAATCCTATAGCACAGATTAGTGGAACTGTAAAATCCAAACTGTAAAGCAGAGGCCAAAATGTCCTGTCAGAAATATTAAAAAGACTCCCTGCGAGATAAAATTCCATGGTCTCCTCGGGTCGCAATAAACTTAATATTTGTACCTGAGACATATTTTTATAACAACGTTATCATGGGATAACCAAAAAGAATTGAAAACATTGAGTTACATTATATTCACCCCCGGAACACTATTATTCTCATTATTATTTGTGGATATTATAACCAAACTATGGTTTGGAGAAGTTCCATGAAGCAAAGATTTTACTGTAAAATCAACGAGGAGTACCACAAAAATAACCATCTCATATATGAAACTGTATATTTTGCCAGTAATAAGGCGTGATGTCTCGCTGAAGAGTTTAACTTTTAACCTCAGAAAGAAAAAAAGAAAAAAGCTTCCCACAGGAAGTCGGTATTCTCCTCGCAGAAAATATTTTTGCATATTTTACAAGACGTTAATGAATTCGGACTGTTTAAATTATACTGGTAAATTCAAATGTAATTAATAGTGAATGTATATCTCTTAGACAAGCACAAGATATCTATCTATCTATCTATCTATAGATATATATATGTGTGTGTGTGTGTGTGTGTGTGTGTGTGTGTGTGTGTGTGTATATATATATACACTTTATATATATATATATATATACACTATATATATATATACACTTTGTTTTAAATTACTGCCTTTCTTAATCGCATTTTTTCCAAGGACCGAAAAAACAACAACATAATTTTCATTGTTCTAATTTTCCTTGGTGAACTGGATACTTTGAGAAAATGCCATTATCTGTAATGTTAAAATGCAGGGTTCTGTGTGTATTCTAATCTGTCTGTAGCTGTTCGGTTTTTTGACAGTGAAGATAGGAGGCCGGGGTGATATGAAACCGAACAAAAAACCACAAGCATGTTGTGTGCAGACAGTGTTCTGCAGCTCTAAGAAAACGAAAATTAGGCTACACGAGCTCGTGGATAGACTAAATGTCTTAGACAAGCACTTCACTTGTTATCTCTCACATAATAGACTGAAATCGCTCATTCCGTTTGTTCTCTCTCATGTGGTTATTAACTCGGGTTTTAAAGGCGTACATGAATCGATTTGAAAGAATCCACTGCACACATAAAATTGTGGGCTAAAGGTATGTCTTTCTTTTTATTTTATTGTTTTGTTTTTTTTAATGTTGACTTCAGATCTATGCATTTAAAATACAGCAATTAAATTTAAATTACCAGTTCATCCTATGTATTTAGAATGAAGGTCTTTTCTGCGGTGTCGACAGAAAATTTAAAGTAGCTCTATGAGACAGAGTTCTGTCAGAGCCGCAAATACTTGAGTAGAAGAGGAAGGAGTTTGTTATTGTATGTATGCCCCAATAGGCGGCGCTGCAGACTTGCATTCTGCAAAGTGTCTACAGCAAAGACAAGGACCGCTGCAACTCCAAACCTCTGCCAGTCCTGCTGCACTGCAGCACTTCTAAACTGCGAATTCTTGTCAGAAACTAAAATGAAACGTTTTTTAGAAAATGCATGTAGCAAAGAAATAATAATAAAGGCGATCAGAGAAATATCTAAAATAACTGAACACAACTTTCAGTACTTTCATGCATTTCGACATCTCAGTAGAAAAAAAAATATCAGGCTGGTTTTATGATTTTATTTAAATTCCTATTCAATAACAATTTTATTAACACGCCTCTTGATGGAAAATGTAACCCCTTAAACTTTTTTTTTTTTTTTTAATATCAACTTCTTGAAGTGCGCCCTGCTTGTGTGCCTAAAGTCACGTCTCTGTCTCTGTAGCACAAAAAGGCACTTTACACTTTAACTTCTGATTCAGGCTGTCAAAAGTCTTAATTACTTTGCATCATAATCTGCGGCCAGAAAACAAACCGCAATGTAATTAAAGGCCAGTGTAATTACTCTCATATCGTCTGTCACTGCTCATAAATTCAATAAAAATAAATAAATAAATAAAAAGTGAATAATAACGATGATGTAAGAATTAGACTAAATTAAAACAACGAGCTCTGATTAGTGCCTATCTGAACACACGCAATTAGTCCCTCTGCATTCCTCTCTCTCGATTTTATCGCATGCCATTTGTCAAATATAGTAAAATGTTAGTTCATTTTTGGGGAACACGTGGGATGATCCGTGTTGTAACAGGCATGTGTAATTAAAAACAAAGGAAAGCCTGTCCAGGAGATCTGTGTGGCGTTTTTGTGACGGTGTAATAACCCATTCTTGTACAGGTGTTTTAACGCAAGTTAATTAAAAAAAGAAATATCCAACTGTAAGCCCACAGAGGGGGAAAAGCAGCTATCTTAAGAATACTAATGTTGCTTTCTGTTTAAATATATTTGTTCACCATGCTGTTGGTTTTTTTTTTTTTTTAATTTATTTATTTGTTCTCCTTTTCTGTCAAAAGCTTTTGACATTTTTTTATTCTTACCGCAAAGAATTAAACCATTTAATGTGGTGGTTCTTGCATGTGCCCTCCATTTCGCAAATGGGGTCTATGGTTTCAAAAAAAAAAAAAAAAAAATCTTGTAAGCTCCTCAAGTATCCAAAAGCACGTTTTCAAAATCGTGGAACTAGAGGGGGGAAAAACGTTCAGGGTTTCCTCCTGTGCTTCCAAACATGCCTCCAAAAGAAGCTATCAGCCTTGGCTGTATGGTATATTAGAGGTGTCAGAGGAGGCAGGTCGAACTGAGCACGCTTCTCTACTATGGTCTGGAGCCTTAGTTGCTATCCAAACACAAATAAACAGAGGGGAACATTGGAGTTAATGACAGAGGAGGGGGGTGGAGGCGTGTCGGAGGGCGGGCTGAGCGCTGCAGAGTCCTGGAGCCCTAAAAAGTGAAGAACCGCACACTTCCAGCCCCAGCTCCGGACGGGACTCACACGCTGCTGCTGTCTCTCCTCCAAACTTTGCCTCTTTCCACATTTTTCACAACTTGTCACATCTCTGCAAAAGTCCGAGACATCAGACTTGGCTGCATGGCTACATGAAAGTTTCATGGACTTGGATCTTGGAAAACTTTTAGCGACGCTTTATTGGAGCTCGTCGCCTCTATAGTTACTGTGGATTACTGACATACCGCAGGACCTTTGGCAGCTATTTATTGGGGTAAGATTCTGTTTGGCAGGGTAGGCTATATATCTGAGGAAGGACAACCAAACCAACTTGTTAGAACTTCTTATCTAAAGAAAAAAAAACTTTTACTATTTGGGCTTTAAAGCCAAGACTGCAGGCTGTTAGAAAATGATCAGCTTTTAATGAGCAAAAATTACATAAAAAAGTATTCTAGAGGGGACTGTTGCTTCGTCATGATACTAACTAACTTGAGGTCACAGTTCACTCACGCTTTGACATTGCTGGCCTGGGTCCACAGCGCGCAGCATTACTAAAACAAACAGTGGTCTTCGCGTTTGTAAAGACTTGTCACGACTGATAGAAATTTAAAACCTTCTGCCAAAAAAAACTGAAACTATGAAACTGAGAAGGACTCGAAGAACAAGACCGGACATTTGGCTGCTGTTGAAGTGTAAGTGAAGTCCAAAGGTGAGAGAAGAGAAGCTGAACGAACGCCTGGACAAAGAACAGCAAGTGCCATCAAGGTGTCTTATGCTGCACCTGTGCGAAGTAATATTTAACCCCTTACCATCTGTGAGAGGGAAAGCAAAATAGAAAGAACTGAAAGGTCTGCGCAACAAAACTAAGGACCTGACTGAAACAAGCGACCAGTAGCCACCCTGACTACCGTGTACGCAAGACTCACAGTCTTCAAACCCTCTCCAAGTGTGGATAATGGCTTAATCTCCACGCAGTTTGAGAACAGGCAGACTTCTGACATATTATGTTAAAATATGATTTGGCCTGATCTGTCGAAAAAAAAAAAAACTCTAGCATGTTATTTTACTATCAAAACACGGCTCGTTTTCCTTATTTTTCTTGATCATATCTAAAGGTCAGCACCACTGGCCTGTTGCCAGTCCCGCGTTCACCATCTGGAGCCTTGAACTTCTACGGTGGATCTTTTCTGTGTGGGGAAAAAATAACTTGTCATCCCCACAAACACGGAACCAGGCCAATTCTTACGCTGTCAGCTCATCTCATTTGTCCTAAACAGCAGAGGGAGTTAGCTTCTGCTTGAATTTAAGGCAAACATTATTCTTTTGAAATGTAGGTTAAATGCACAGGGGTCATGTGCTGCCATGTTGCCTTGCCCAGAAGAAAAAAAAATCATATACAAAATAAATAAATATTATATTAAAAACAGAGGACCTAAAATTAAAAAAAATATATTAATGCCTATAAAATTCACTCTTCCAACATTAAAATGAAAGCACATACATTTCCAGCAAAGACAAAAGTACTTGCTTGTGGTTAATAGCCAGCATGTATGTTTTGCTCTGACTCATGCTCCTTCACTTAATAATATATTTGATCTCCTCTGGCAAAATTTCACACTTCTACAAATCCAGGCTGCTTACGTTTGTTTTTCATTGTGAAATACAACAGTGAAAGACAGCAAACTGTGCTCTCTAATTACCTCGTATGAGATTTAGTGCTTCATTCAGTGTGATCTCAAATTGTAATTTACAGTGTTAATCGATGCCATATGAGTTGTTTTACACCCACTTGATTTAATTATAGTTTCGATGACTGATTTCTTTCCTAAATTTGATTTGAAGCGCATCTCCGTTTCGAGGGACAAACTTTATTCTTATATTTCCTCCTTGGTTTCGCTTATGAAAAACTGAGGTTTAGATATAATAAGCAGTACAGAACAGTACAGAACAATCCTGCTGCGCATTAACATGTTCACTTTATTTATCAGCTCTCTCACTTTGTGCCAGGTGTGAAAATATAATTCTTTATATGCACCCAAATTAGTTTTACAAAGGGGGATATAATCACCTTTGTGACTGGACATGTTTTTATGAGGTAAATACAATAACGATAACTTACAATAAAAAATATAAAAATCTTTAAGTTCAAGTTTTGTATATGCAAACAGGTGGATTTACTGTAGCCTTTCATAACCGGTAACTGAAAGGTCATATTTTCTCAGTTTTTCTTCCCACATAATAACCAGTCCTTGGCATTAACACACAACACTTATTGTTCTGTATGTTCTGTATTCTCAGGGTAATCGCCGTGTCTTCTGCAGAGGTCTGAGCCGAGATGGGGAGCAAAGCCCTGCACGCACCGATCCCCCTGCACCCAGCCCTGCAGCTCACAAACTACTCCTTCCTGCAGGCCGTCAACACTTTCCCCGCTGACCAGCTGCAGGGACTGTACGGCCTCAGCGCGGTGCAAACTATGCACATGAACCACTGGACTCTTGGTTACCCACACATGCAAGGACTGAGGTCGACGATCACGGCAGCCGCCCAGGGTCTGGTGGATCCTCGGATTCCCTTCCCAGCATTACCCTTCACAGCCGCGGCACAGCTATTCCATCCAAAGCAAGCCACCGTTGCGCATGGCGTCCCGCTGCAAAAGGACAGGCCGAGGTTTGACTTCGCGAACCTGGCCCTCGCTGCCACACAGGAGGACCCGCCGAAAGCTGCGGATCTGGCAAAGTTGGCATCGGGACTAGGGGGAACCATCTCCGAGCTGAGCAAGCTGTCCCCGGACAGAAAACCCACCAGGGGCAGGCTCCCATCCAAGACTAAAAAGGAATTTATTTGTAAGTTCTGCGGCAGGCATTTTACCAAGTCCTACAACCTCTTAATCCACGAGAGGACCCACACAGACGAGCGGCCCTATACCTGTGACATTTGCCACAAGGCATTCAGAAGACAAGACCATCTCAGAGACCACAGGTAAGACAGATTTATAGGATATTATGCGCACTGGGTTAGAAGGGGGCGTCAGCAATTCCCAGAAGCATTCATGAGTTGTGATTTTTATTTTTATGTTTAAATCCCAAACATATCCATTTAATTCAATGACCTCTTCAGAACTGGGCATTAAAAATATATTCCTAATTTTACTATAAAATACAGACAGGTCTGTTCCCACAGTTTTCTCCACGAGGGCGCTAAAGCACTTTTCAGCATTAAGTTGGACTTTCATAACTTGCACTGTGGAGATTTTCCGCCCTTTGACTGTGGGGTTTGTAACATCTACAAGCAACTCCATGCATGAGCAGACATTGATTAAGTGTCATTTCTGTTTTACAGATACATCCACTCCAAGGAAAAACCATTCAAATGTCAAGAATGTGGGAAGGGATTCTGTCAGTCTCGAACTCTAGCCGTCCATAAAACCTTACACATGCAGGTAAGCTCAGAATATTAACGTGAATTTAACGTGTGATACGCTCTGATCATGATTCACCTGTCTACTGCATGCATGGGGGTGGAATAAGTGTGACAGAACAATTGCGTTTGGCCTATCACCAAATTAAAACAAAAATATGAGTGAGAGGAAAAAAAAACAATACTGTGCAAACCAGTAAATTAGAACTGACAACAGTGGATTTATCAGATGACTGAAAGATTTAACTGATAGACCTTCTATCCAATTAAAGGGAATAATCCTTTGCTTGCTTTAAATCTAAACAGGAGTCTCCACACAAATGCCCCACATGCGGAAGAACCTTTAATCAAAGAAGTAACCTGAAAACTCACCTTCTCACCCATACAGACATCAAGCCCTACAGCTGTGGCCGCTGCGGAAAGGTGTTTCGGCGCAACTGTGACTTGCGACGGCACAGTTTGACGCACAGCCCACATCAGGACTACTAGCCTGGAGAAACAAAATAGCAATGGACAAAACGCAGAAAGACAAGTCAGCGACTTTTTTGGTTCAAGGACAATCTCCAAATGAGGACATGTTTACTTCAGCGCATTTTAGACTGAGATTTGGTTGCACCTCAAGTGGAACAGCAGCGGAGCCATGGCCATGTCCAAATTTCACACCGCCTGTAAATATCAAGTGTACATAATGTTGTTGTTTTTTTGTTTGTTTTTTTTTTTTTCTAATTTTCTTTTCTGACCTTGAAATGATAAAGTTGTCAAAAACAGTCATAAGTTTAAAGTATGTTAAATTGTATTTTAGAAATAAATATTTCCATGATACATTTTGATTTTTTTTTTTTTTTGTCTGTTTTTATTTCATGTTTTCCATGCCACGAAACACTAGACACAGTGTTATAGCCCAAAAGCAATATTTAGATGAAACCTTTTACCATGGCCATCAAGTTAATAGTCTGGATGTTTACAGCCAGCAGGCAGTGAGAGCTTATATAGCGGACTTGTTGGGCTTTTTACAGTAGATCAGCAGTGGATATCAGTTAGCAGGGAGCATGACATGACAGAAAGTCCCGAGGACGTCTTTAGCTGTTTAAATCTCCCGGAAAAGAAAATAATTTAATAAGCACAATCCTATGTGCCATCATGAGTGATAATTGATCATAAAGTTTACAATGATTTTTCTTCAAATAAAAGTTATGACCATGTAACGGGCAGCCATTACGCGCTGTCTGCCAGCCACCTTTTAGTGTCTGTACGTCTCAGAAATATTAGGCTCTATTATTATCTTAGGCTACAAGTCGTACAGAGGCTGATTAGTATTATATTAGCCGCATTAGAGGCCGTATCACATGTCTTTATCTAGATCACCTCTGATATCTTAACTGACCTGCAAAACGGCAGAAGGAGCCATCAGCGCTGAGAAAGCATTTTAACGCAGATGAACAGGGACGTGTGTCTGTCTGCAGATCATGGTTCAAACATGTTTTTAAAACCTGTTCTGTTACATATTACACATATTCAAAATTTAAAACATCAGTACCACTCAGCTGCTGACATGTAATGGGCCTTATTCGACTCTCAAAATTACATTTTTGGGCCTATTTGCGCTATAGACTAATTTGATTATTTACAAAAAGTAATTATATAAAGAATATTTATCAACAGCCTTAGAACAGATAGCCCGGAGCTTAAGCAGAAATGGAGATCGCTTTGGAAGACTTGTTTCACACTGTGGTTTAGATTTTGTGTAGATATACAAAATAACCCACCAAGATTTGGATTTCACCCAACTAAACTTTGCCCGACCACTGATTAAACATCCAGGCTGCGGCCTGCAACCGGATGACCTGGTCTATAATCTATAATTTTTATCAAGACAAAGTGAGATTCTCTCCTTCTGACTCTCTCCTGATCTCTCTGCCTCTGTGTGTTACTTGGCCTTCAGGCCCTTTGTGTCTTGATTTCAAGAGCCAGCACTGGCTACTGACTACTCGTCTGAAACTTGATTTTCACCTGACGGTGCAATTAATTGCACGAAAAAGCAGCATTTATTTCTAATGGGCTCGAAAATAGGGTCTGGAACAAGTGGTTATAATAACAACAGGAGATTTAAAGCGGCGTTCATTGCTGTTGAAAGGCCATTAACTAAGGCCCGCTTTATTGCGCACTGCGGGCTAGGATTTTCCTAATTATTTTCTAAATGGAAAGGCAACAAAGTACGACTTCTCCAGCGAGCTCGTAAAAAATTAAAAAGAAGGGGAAAAAACAATTGAGCTGTTTGATAAACACATAAAAACATAATTAATCACTAAAACATAAATTTGAAAACTTTAAATATAAAAAGATTTATAATAATAATAATAATAATAATAATAATAGCCAATCCTTGTTTGCCAAAGTATTTTTTTTAAATAAATTCTTTGTTTTTTTAAAAAACAAATTCGTTTAGTTAAACCAATTCTAATCCTTGTGAATAAACAAAAATATTTGGATTCCTGGACATGCCGTCATAAGATAATGCAGGAGCCGAATAATAATAATTAATTTACAATATCGGTTAGAAAATTATACAGTTTAAATTGAAAGTAATTTGCTTCCATTTTAGTCTTCCTTCACTGCAGAATAAAATTTTGTGCGTGTTTGAACAAGTCGTTTAGCCTTTCTAAATAAGATTTTGTTTGAAATTGTTTAGACCTTGATCCATGGGAGAGCTATTGGCATTAATAGAAATATTCAGCAAATATATAGAGATTTTTTTTTTTAACTTGAAATTAATCTTTTATAGTCTAAATTGAAATACTATCGTGGAACAACACAAATTTGACCTGTTCACATAGATCACATCATGCATAGAGAACAACAGCAGCAGATTCCTAAGTTTGTAATTTATCTCTGGCTTTAGAGACGTGATTGCATTCAGTGGGACAATGTGTTGTTTTCTACGGCGTCCCAGACTCAGCCTGTTGGTCTAATTATGTGGGCTGATCAGTTAACTGAATTAAACTAAAGCCCGTCTTGCTAGAGGGCGCAAGAAGAAGTGTGATAACTTGACATCAAATATTTTCTGTCTTAATTTAGAGCATCTTCGCCAGAATTGACTTCAGAATAGTAACTGTGGGTGGCAATTGACCACATACTCTGACGTATACGCACGCACGCACAGTTGGCAAAGAGTGGACAGTCACAAGGCGATCGTCATCCGTGACCGACCTATGTGGACTGTGTCCTTAGGAAACTTTACAGCAGAGAAGAGGCTGCCCTGACTACAGACCACTGGACCTCTCTGCTCTGACTTCATATCTGCAGAGTCCATGACCCCATACGGCCTGTGACAGAGACACTTTTTTAAAAGTTCCGCCACGACAAATGACAGATCACGGCCAAATCTCAGAGACAGGCTACCTAAACAAAAAACAAACAAATAAAAACAAACAAAGAAAATCAGCGAATCACTAAAGACATGAAATAAACGGACATGGATTTTTATTGTTTAGCCTTCTAAACCGTGCTATCATTTGGATTTGTTTTTGTAGTTTTGGGACTGTTGTTCACTCTAATTATTGCAGGACTGCCTACCTTGCTAATTAAAGCCCCTCTGGAGCAACATAAATCCACATTACAACTAAAGAAATAAGTACAAAGTGTTAAGAAAGAAACATTCACAGAGTGTCGAAGAACTCCTTGGACGCAAAAATTAGTAAGGCGGTTTCTCAGCAAAGGTGTCCAAATGGCAGTGAAGTAAAGATGGAGCCTAATCCTATTTTTTTTTTTTTTTAATTCCTATAGTTCTCTAATGACATTATTAAGTTCTGTGACTCAACGATAACCAGTGACCCTGAGAAAGAGGCCCATGAAAGACAGAAATTGTTTACATTTTTGTGTGTTTTCGTTGCCCATGATATATTCTTCTGCATTTTGGTTTCCAGTATTACTACATTTATCATGGCACAGTAGGTCTGCATTGGTACATTTCGGCGAGCCTCCAGGTGTAGACTATTTGTTATTGTTAATATGACAGTTCACTTATATTTAAAATGAGTTCAGGCCCCGAATAAGATGTTTAAAATCCACACAGGTTCCATGTGTGAAAAGCAAAGATAATTTTCTTATAGTCTCCATTATTTACTTTCATTGACTTTTGCGTTGGCCTGGATCCCAGTAGGTCGTGCAATGGGAATCCCTCCTTGAAATGGAACGTCATACGTGATAAAAATGTAAGACTGTGTTACATGATATTACAAAAATTCCAAGAAATTATTGCATACGCACTCACTATACTGAGCAGTTGTCCATTGTGAAGTTCACTCTGTCGCTCTTTCAGCAAAGGTGAGCTTCCGCTGCCATATAAGGGCTAGGGGCGTCCTAGAGCGAAGACGATTACTGCGTGATTATTACCTTCCTGTGCTCCTTAGAAAGTCCGGGTTTGTAACCATGCGTTCATTTTAATAGGAATAAAGACCACATGTTTATTATATCAAAAGCTGCCGACATGACAACACGTGGAGCTCCTGTAACCGATGTCAGATAATCATATGTCACAGGAAATTTCTTGGGTCTCACGTATACTTTTACGTTGTGTATATGAAGTCAACTGGGAAACACAAATTTCCTACTGGCTTAAAGGCAACACCAGACATACGGAAGCCGCGTTGGTGTTTACTGATGACGTATGAGCTGTTGCAGTTCAAAGATATGGCTAACGTTAGTTAACGGGATGAACATCTTTTATTAAACGTCGAATTCAATAAATAGCCACAGGATACAAGTGGGAGTCAGGTAAGTAGGGGGTTTTCTCTATTGTACTTGTAGCCACTCAGTTTAGCCAGCTGAAACAAAGTTATATTGACTTCTTGTAAGCACGTAGCTTAGCATTCTTTGCTTCGCTGCTGTGGTGTGTATAGCTTAAATGACAGTAGAGAAAAGCTAGCCTCCCTCGCTAACTGCTCCACAGTAAGTTAAATTTCTTAATGCGTGCTCCGATATTGCGTCGCTGTTAAAGTTATTTTTAGTTACACCGCGGTGAATTTGCAAATGGACTAGCTAATTACTGCTGGCGTTTCCCACTGAGTGGCATGAAGCCGCTTTAGCAAGCAGGCTAGCCATTCCGTTGAATTGAATTTAACGTTAAACCACTTAAAAGTAGAAGCGCCGATACGTATAATTTATGAATGGTTAGTTAAATTTGCGTCCGCGTGAAAACCAACGTGAATAGATGCATTTTTCCGTCTCAGTAAGTGTAAATGTCAACCAACATTTCTATAAATCACACATAATTTGATTAGTTAATACATGCAAAATATAATGTTTATGTCTTTAAGTCAGAATAGGAGTGCCAGCTAAGTCCGTCTTGGTGGTTAGAACCATATCAGTTTGTTAAATTATAATAAGAAATGCTGAATTTCAGCTTCAGGCTTGTGTGAAACGGTCAGGATTTTAACAATTTGTAGGTGGGATATGAGGCTATAATCTATTTAAACGGATCATAGGAGGAGAAGCACAGGTGTAACTATTACATTTAATTATGCCTCGATTCTGTATAAGTATGCAAATGATTTATTCCAGTTAGCTGACATACACACTACTGCTGCTTTAGAACTGACACATCTGTATTTCAAGGCAGCTGTTATGAATGTTACTAATTACACCTGTACTTTTTGGTTATCACGTCAAAATAGCACTCTTAAAATGTCTATTCTTGGTAACTGGTTTAGAACTAGTGTTACTGAAATATGACTGAGCTATATATAATGGCAAAAGGGTGTTGGGATATTGTCGGTAATTGTCACATTACCGTGTTGTTTTTTGTTCAATGTGTGTACAGGACAAAGACAAGATGTTGGAGTCTTATGTCACACCGCTCCTGATGAGCTATGTAAACAAGTACATTAAGAATCTGAAGCCATCTGACCTGCAGCTATCCCTTTGGGGAGGAGATGTGGTGCTCAGCAAGTTGGACCTGAAGCTGGATGTACTGGAACAGGTACTACAAGTTAAATACAACTTTTGCTTTGTTGACCTTTTCTTTGTAAAACCAAGACAACACTTGTTAGGATGATAGGTATCTTTAAGTAAGAGTTTCTAGTAATAAATGCCTATTTCCTGCATATACAGCTCCGGAAAAAATTAAGAGACCACTCCAAAATTATCAGTTTCTCTGATTTTGCTATTTATAGGTATAAGCTTGAGTAAAATGAACATTTTTGTTTTATTATTCTATAAACTACTGACAACATAACTCCCAAATTCCAAATATAAATATTTTCATTTAGAGCATTTATTTGCAGAAAATGAAAAATGGTCAAAATACCAAAAAACATCCAGTGTTTTCAGACCTCAAATAATGCAAGAAAACCACGTTCATATTCATTTTTAAACAACTCACTGCTAATCTTTTAACTTAGGAAGTGTTCAGAAATCAATATTTGGTGGAATAACCCTGATTTGCAATCACAGCTTTCATCCGTCTTGGCATGCTCTCCACCAGTCTTTCACATTGCTGTTGGGTGACTTTATGCCATTCCTGGCGCAAGAATTCAAGCAGCTCAGCTTTGTTTGATGGCTTGTGACCATCCAATTTCCTCTTGATCACATTTCAGAGGTTTAGGGGTTCAGGTCTGGACATTGGGCTGGCCATGACAAGGTCTTGATCTGGTGGTTAATTCATGCGTCCTTTGCAAAGACGAAACTGCCCGACTCCAGCCTTACTGAAGCATCCCCAGATCATCATCAATCCTCCACCAAATTTCACAGTGGGTGCGAGACATTGTGGCTTG
>VUQI01063891.1:0-13766 GCA_015106735.1 Paratilapia polleni
CTTCAGGAATAGTTCTCCAGGCTTCTTGAAGGACATTCAAAGCTCTTCTTTGGATGTTGGCTGCCTTTTTGTTTCGTTCTCTGTCAAGATGATCCCACACTGCTTCAATAATGTTGAGGTCTGGGCTCTGGGGAGGCCAGTACATGACAATCCATAATAGTGAACCACTGTGTGTTTTTTCTGTTCAGGTAAGCTTTTAGTACATTGGCAGTGTGTTTGGGATCATTATCGTGCTGATGAATGAAGCTGCTGCCAATCAGGCACTTTCCAGATGGTGTCGCATGGTGAATCAAAATCTGATGGTACTTTTCTGTGTTCATAATTCCATCAATTTTGACAAGATCCCCAACACTACTGGCTGAAATGCAGCCCCAAACCATGACAGAGCCTCCACCAATCCAAAAATTTCAAATTTGGATTCATCACTCCATAAGACCTGTTAGCCACTGATTTTGAGTCCAGTTCTTGTGTAATTTGGCATACCTCAGCCTTTTCTCCCTGTTTCCCTTCCTTAAGAATGGCTTTTTGACAGCCACCCTTCCACTGTGACCATTTCTGAGGATTTCTTAAGGACATAGCTTTCAGATACTGTTCAACAAATTATGTGTTTTTGTGACAGGCTTTAGTAACAAAGTGCCTAAAGATACAATTTACAATTGGTTCTTTGTAAAGTTGTCTTGAATGATTCACAGGTCAGTGTTAAGTGGCTTAAACAATCAAAAAAACAAAACAAAATAACAAACCCAAACATTCCTCTGAAAATGGTCAGGTAAAAGGACTGGACTGAAAATGAGTGAAAAAGCAGCCAGTGTTCAAAGAAAAATTTGAAAGACCTTCAGAAAGCCTGGAGAACTAGTGCTCAAGACAACTAAAAAAATTACAACAAAGGCTGGCTCCTTGGAAGCAAAATATAAAGAAATGAGGGTGGCTCAAGACTTTTGCACATTACTGTAGATGTCTGTATATATTGCTTTATTGCTTCATACTAAGTGGCTGTTCTTACTGCCAATGAATGATTTGCTTGGTCTGAGTGTGCTTTGACCCTGTATGCCCCTGGGGAAAAAAAGAAAAAAAAAAATCCCACCAGACCTTTGTCCTTTGTGCTGCACCTCCCTGCAGGCCTTTGACATGCAGAGGGACCTGCAGATAACGCCACGCAGGCTGGAGTACACCCGTGAGAAAGAGGGCGAACTCTTCAACTCCCTTATGGCCATTGCTAACCGCAAACAGGAAGAGATGAAGGAGATGATAGTGGAGACACTCAGCAGCATGAAGGAGCAGCTACTGGAGGATGCTGCCAACCTGGAATTTACAGGTGAGAGCAAGTAAGCAGTCTGGAGAAATGCCAACAGACAGGTGCAAGATCTTTCATATTATAAGGGAAATATTATCCCTACCTGTTTGTGAATGGTGAAATGCACAAAACTTCTGCCGAGTAGCTGTAATCTGATCAAGCTTGTTTGTATCAAAACAGTGTTTCAGATGTGATCAAATCAAGTCCTGGCAGAAGTTACCTTAACACTACAAAAAGTTAAAGGAAAACAAAAACTACTGTTTAAAACCATGAGAAAATATCACCACGATGGTCAACAAAGCACAAATTATTAATGTTATTTAATGTTTTTTAACCTCAATTGCAGTATTTCTATCTGTGTAAATATAAATCATTTCCTCTTTTTGTTATCTGTTTGTTACAGTCTACTGCACACACACTAATTTCTACACATTTTGACAGGCTGCTGTTTGAATAAAAATCGTAGAGGATGTATTTTATCAGTAGTAGATTATTATGCTGGGGTTTTCATGTTTGGTATGTGTGGCCAGCAAAAATAATTTATTGATTTCCATGTTCTTCTGCGATTTGACTCTGCGGCTCTCAGATGTCACCAAGCAAGATAATATTTTCTCTTTACATGCTTAACCATATATAGGTCTAAAACATTATACGTTTTTAACCAATAAAAACAACTAAGTTCATGTTTTTCTTTTTGCATTCTTTAAATCCTAATCTGACAAGCTTTGAAACGTTTTAGTTGACTTGCTTGTTGTTAAACAGCAAAAGTCTTTGTCCACAGACTAGCTTGTCACAGTGGTTTTGGATTTAGTCCAGAGGTGGACTGACTATGCTGTGAAATAGATTTTTATTTTTCGACAAAAGTCACATTACAATTCAAAGGTGTCATTAAAATGTTTAAATTGACTCCATGTTTGAAGGGATTATTTCAGTATTTTCTACTCATTAGATTTACAAAATATACTAAAAACACGACATTTTGTGTATGAAATTGGAAATGTACTCCATTACATGTTTTATTTTAGGTTCTAGGAATTCGAGTCCTACAAACATCTGATGCAAAATCTCTGTATACCTGAATGAACAACAGGTGTGTTAGAGGAGAAACTTCATAAAATCAATTAAATGTAACTAACTAGCATTGATAATCCTGTTAGTGTTATTGGCTGAACACTGGCACACGTGTGCAAGGTGTTCATTAGTCTGACTAATCTCATTAGTCCCCTGATTAGATGTTGGAATGATTGAGGCATTTCCTATGTGTTTATATACATATATATATGGTCACTTCATTAGGTACACATTGCTAGTACCGGGTTGGCTCTCCTTTTGCCTTCAGAACTGCCTTAATTCTTTGTGGCACAGATTCAACAAGGTGCTGGAAACATTCCTCTGAGATTTTGGTCCATACTGACATGATAGCATCATACAGTAGCCGCAGATTAATTGGCTGCACATCTGTGACTCAAATCCCCCGTTCCACCACATCCCAAAGGTGATCATTTGAATTGAGATTTGGTGACCATGAACTCATTGTCATGTTCAAGAAACCAGTTTTAGATGATTTGATCTTTGTGACATGGTGCATTATCCTGCTGGAAGCAGCCATCAGAAGATGGGTATACTGTGGTCATAAAGGGATGGACATGGTCAGCAACAATACTCAGGTAGGCTGTGGTGTTTAAAGAATGCTCAGCTGGTACTAAGGGGCCCAAAGTGTGCCAAGAAAATATTTTCCACATCATTACACCACCAGCAGCAACCTGAACCTTTGATACAATGCAGGATGGATCCATGCTTTCATGTTGTTTACATCAAATTCTGACTCTACCATCTGAATGCCACAGCAGAAATTGAGACTCATCAGACCAGGAATTGTTTTTCTAATCTTCTGTTGCCCAGTTTTGTTGAGCCTGTGCAAATTATAGCCTCAATTTCCTGTTCTTAGCTGACAGGAGTGGCATCCAGTGTGGTCTTCAGCTGGTGTAACCCACCTGGTTCAAGGTTCAACATGTGTGTTTAGAGATGCTCTTCTGCATACCTTGATTGTAACGTTATTTGAGTTACTGTTGTCTTCCTATCAGCTCGAAGCAGTCTGGTCATTCTCCTCTGACCTCTGGCATCAACAAGGCATTTTCTCCCAAAGAACTGCCGCTCACTGGTTATTTTCTCTTTTTCGGACCATTCTCTGTAAACCCTAGAGATGGTTGTGCAGGAAAATCCCAGCAGATCAGCAGTTTCTGAAGTACTCAGACCAGCCCATCTGGCACCAACAACCACGCCCCGTTCAAAGTCACTTAAATCACCTTTCTTCCCCGTTCTGATGCTCAGTTTGAACTTCAGCAGGTCGACTTGATCATGTCTACATATCTAAATACATTGAGTTGCTGCCATGTGATTGGGTGATTAGATATTTGGGTGAACGTGAAGTTGAACAGGTGTACATAATGAAGTGGACAGTGAGTGTATATGAGAATGCAGGGATATTGCCCAAATACCTGATGAAGTTCAGATGAAGTTGTAATTTAATAAATAAATGAGCAATAAGTGAGACAGTGTGCTGGAGTTACATGAATTGGAAAAGTGCCTGTCCCAGACTTACTTAATTTATCCCGTGATTTCATAGCTCATTACTCAGTTATAGCTATTATGTTTTATTTTTTTTGTTTATTTTGGTCTTCCTGGTTAGAACAGTTAACAAGAAAGAGTCTTCCTTGTTAAGTCTCCATTACAGAAGATGACAGACTCTGGGACCCAGACTGCAGCCTTTTGGGATGATTTTTATTGTATCCGTTCTTGTTTAGATTTGTGATATTGCCAAAATGTCTTTGCAGATTTGATGTTTACAACCTGCATTACTCAAAGCCAGTTTGTGTAGTCTTTAATCTATTTAGAACTGAATGGACATGACTGAGCCAGCTGTGTTTCGCAATCTGCCCACAAAGTTTGGCGCTGTCTGACTCAACACATTCAGAAAGAAAAGCGTCTCATTGGCTGTTGCTTTGGTTCTGAGCATGTTCAAGAAGCAACTTTTCTGGGTTATCTGGAACATGTTGAGTAAAATGCTGCGCAGGTGTTTTAACATTGATCTGTTTTGTTTTTTTTCTTTTTCAGTCATCTGTTAATCAGGAAATCAGCAATATGCAGTTTTTTCACCCTTAACCTTATCACCAATGTTGCAACTTAAACAGATTTTTCTCCTTTGGAGAAAGATAATAGTGATCACTCTTGAAACTACAGTAAGTCTGACACAATGCTTTGTGCACAAATGAGCAGAACGCCTTGAGAAAGTAGGGAACCAGTGGAAAAATATATGGACAAGTTTGCAAATGCTATTGTGCCGACTTGAATCATTTACTTTATTTAAAAAGAAGTGCAACTTGGCTCTGGGTCATTCCATGCCAGTTCATCATATTAAACTAAAACAAACTAAATTCAAAAAGTCATACTAGGAAAATGAGAGAGAAAAAGAGGCAAAGTTTGGAAATAATAACAGAAACTTTTTCTTTCTTAAAAAGAGTTAATGTGGACTTGACACTACATGATGTCAACTACCTAGGGAATATCACACTGAAGTTGGATAAGAATGTGGTGTTTTTCATATTAAAACTTTAATAACAGTGAAACCATTCACCTGATTTCAAGTGTTTTAAAGAATATTATGTGCCTTGTTTATGGAAGCTGTAAACAAAATCAGTCCCCTGCCTGTGAAACTGTGATTTCTACAGGCCTCCAAATATAAGATCAGACATCCAAACATTTTAGGGACTTCATGCATCCATCATTCTGTGTTAACTTGAGCTACACACCTGAGTCCATATTCATACAGCCAGATATTTACCCTAAAACTTTTGAAGGACCTAGCTCAAGTAGTTTTCTTTTTTTTTTTTTTGTTGTTGTTAATGGAAGTCAAAAAACACCCCTACCTTTAACCCTTGAAATATATTTTTGAGGAAACTAATGACAGTAGGGACCTGAAAATATGGATAATTCCTATTAAGAAGTGTTACTTTCCCCTGGATTTATTTCAGACAAATCTGAAAAAAACAGGTCAGCTGGGAGGCTTTCACAAACCTTAAGACATCAGACATCCAAATATTTTAGGGACTTCAAGCATCCAACTGTTAATAAGTGATAAATGTGCCTTGTGTGTTGGAGTTTGGACAACCTTTTTTGTCCTTTCACTTTTCTTAAAGATTGGTGTGATAGAAAAGTGTGAATAGTCTGTTTAACATTCCTTTACCATTTTTATTTGAAAGGGTGTTTTAAAGGTTTAATGTGTTTAGAATTTTTAATATTAATATTAATAATGTTCAGTATAAGGTACTAGATTGCTAGCATTTCCAAAATGTGAAAAGTATGGTTTTTGCACTTTGTCCCATGCCTGGCTGCAGTCTGTGCTCCCTGTATCTCAGGTAAACATACTGCATAGCAGCAGTTGCTATGATCTTACAGTTGATGTGATACTGTGTGATGATTAAAGTGTACGATTGGTGCTTGTTATTTTAAAATACTTATAGGCCCAAACCCTGGAGAATAAACCTACTTCCAAACAAGATGCACAAAATACATGTGATGTAGTTTGCAACCCTCCGGGGGCAATTCGTTTCCTTGGAGGAAGCCTTGATAAGGTTTTACTTGTGGAGAAACATGAGGTCATTTTATCTTTGCAAAAATTGATGGTCATACAAATACTATGGTTTTAAAATGATGCCTCAGTATACATGTTGAATGTCAAATGAACATCTGATGACATCAATTATTCAATATTTCTTTGTCCTTATTGGTTACATATGCTGCACATTAACTTGACAAACTTTTTTTTTTCACTCCCATCCAATAGACGTCATTGTAACAACAAATGGAGAGCCCGTTACGTCAAAGGAGATAAAATCCTGCATCAACCAGATCCAGGAGCTGATAGTGATCCGTTTGAATCAAGCTGTGGCGAATAAACTCATCAACTCCGTGGATTATCTGAGGGAGAGCTTTGTAGGAACTCTGGAGCGATGCCTCAACAGTCTGGAGAAGTCCAACTTTGATTCCTCTGTTCACAATATTACTTCTAATCATCTCAAACAGGTGGGCAAAAGAGGAATCCTGTGTAGCATGTGTGTCAAGAAGTGTGAAGTGTGAACATGCTTAAATGTCGGTATTTTATCACGTAAAAATGTCAGACGAAGCATTTGTATTTCATTCAAGCTGAAGGGAGAAACTTGACTGAAGAGCCAATAGGAACAAAGGTCTGTTTTCCAGTGCAAGAAAAAGTAAAGGGTCACCTTTGTGCGTCTTCTAATGTTTGGGTGTAGAGAAGAAAATACCTTCTATTGGATTAGGGATTTCTGAGGGGCCTCTAAAGAAACAGAAGGCAGGGCTAGATGCTAATTGGTTAAACTTTAAATAAGTACAGTTTTGAAAATCCATTATCAGAAGCAAGAGGAAGATGAGCAGATTTCTGCTCTCTCAAAAGTCATAAAATTTGCGAAGAATAGGTTTGCCTCTATTTACTTTTATATCACTGTAGTTTTCAATCACAGGTTGGTTCTGTTATAGTTTTGGTTAAAATACACCCTTTTAGTGACATCAACTTCTCAGAGAGCCTGTCTAACAACACTGAAACCCTTTTTCAGTGTGCAAGCTCAGTAGTCATCTTGGTTCCCACATTGGTGTTCTTTTTTGTATTTCACAGATTCCTAATTTGCATTGTTTTGGTGAACAGTGTCACTGTCAAAGCTGTTGCAAAATTGTTACGTCACCTCATTAGGCCAGTGGATCCTGCAGAATGGAAACAGAAAAGCTTAAAGTGACAATTAGGGGCCTGTTCCTGTAAACTTACGCAGCACCTTGTGCCTGCTTGAGCTCCTGCAGTAGAAAGGTGGCTTCTGTCATGTTACTTCATGTTACTATAGGGTGTGATGCAGCACACTTTGTCTTTGTACTCTTGTAAGAAGAAAACCAAAAGACAAGATTCAAATATGAAGCTGGGCAGTGGTTTTCTAGACAAACATTAGGTAGCATATTGAGCCCTCATTAGTCATACTAGAGGCTTTTTAGACTCCTAAATGAAAGGATTGTCTTAAACTTTGGGTTTTCTGCTTACCCTTTTCTCATCTGTCACAGCTGTTAAATGCTGCCTATCACGTGGAGGTCACCTTTCATTCAGGATCCTCTGTCACGAGACTCGTTTGGGAGCAAATCAAACAGGTCAGCGCCTCAAACATTCAGCCAAAGAATTATGAAAGTACACAGTGATATATGACCTCTTATGAAACGGCTACATTTTTTATTTACTCCTGTCACATATGTCTGTCATCCTTGTAGATAATCCACCGAATAACGCTTGTGAACCCTCCTGCCATCACTCCAGAGTGGAAGCGCAAAGTGGCCCAGGACGCCATAGAAAGTCTCAGCGCTGCCAAACTGGCCCGAAGTATCTGCTCACAGTTCAGAACCCGGCTCAACAGCTCCCATGAGGCTTTTGCAGCATCTCTGCGTCAGGTTAAAATCTTTTCTTTTGTAGCTGATATTTATTTTTGCCTTCCTGACAAATACTTTACCTTTTATCATCTTAAATATATGTAAAACCTGGTAAGAACCTTCCCTGACTTTTCCCCTTGATGGGGTTAAGGTTAGCTTGATGACTCACCAGTGATTGTTACCACCGTCAAAAAAATGTTGTTTGTAAAGTGAGACTGTAATTACAGAAGTTTCCATCACAATTAACTCTGATCTGCTGACAGAGATAATATCTATGTGACACCACCTCTAAGGCAGAGCGGCTGTAAAACTAGAGTTTCTGTAGATATATGAAAAGGAGGCTTTTCAAATGATGACCAGAAAGAGTCAACAAAGTGTTGTATTGGTTTACTGGGCAGCTGAAATAGAAGAGCTGTGACATATGTGACTGCTAGGGTATGACTTATGAGACATTTACTGTACATCTTACACATACAGAGAGGTGTTGGTGACCTCCTACCAGGTGATATTTTCACATTGTATTGTTTGAGTAGCATTAGCAGCTGTTTTAAGTTTAGCTCTTTTCACAGCTCAGTCAAAGAGTGTGTAAGAGCTGGGAAGAATTTACTGCAGCATTTACTGCAGTTGTTTTACCCGAACCTTTTGAAAACCTCTTCCCAGGAGCAGCATTTGAGAAGGATCTTATTCCATTCTTTGAAATGGATGATGACTTTGTCTATTGTGTTGATGTTGAAGGTCTTTTGGGTGCAATGAGTTGTGAGTACGATACAGCTAAGTGGAGGCTGTTCATTGACGGCTCAAAAGCCAGCCTAAAATGTGTCCTACTGCATAATGGCAATTACTTTGCGTCCGTGCCAATAGGTCATTCTGTTCAGTTAAAAGAAACCTATGGAAATATGCAAATTGTGTTGGAGAAGCTGAAATACAAAGAGCACAAATGGACCATATGTGAAAAAAATGGATTTGCATTTTGTGACAAAACTGTATGTGATTGAATATTTTCTTGGTATTTTTTAACTCGGCATCACTGAATTAGGTAATATCAACTATTGTCTGGAAAACAGCAGAAATTTTATTTTTTGATGCAGGGCAGTGTAATAATAATAATCACAAGTAAATAATAATATCACAATATTGTAATAATATCACAATATATTGTAATAATATCACAAGTAAAAAATTTCAAAGCCAGCAAAGCAATTTGGAATTTAAAATGGCTTACTAAATATAGTATAGATAAAAAATATCAGATGACATAACATAAGAGTACAAACAACAAATTCACGAGTTAAAATTCTAGTGTTAGGTCATATTTGGTGTTGGTCTTTGGTGTTGCGTTCGTCATAAATAACGAGTGTAACATCTCAGAGTTGAAGGTATTCAACACCTGAGAGTGTAACCTTGAACATCCGGGTATTTGACCAACTTTACTTTACTCGAAGAATTTCACAGAAGTTATTTTCTTGTACTTGCTTGGAGCATGAAAAGGAGGAATTTGTGAGTAGCATCTTTATTTTTTGCACTCTGTTATCACCATTTTTGTTTAAAGTTGCCAATATTGTGTTTTTGTTTCAATTTTTGGCAGTGTTACCAAAACCTTAATGTATTATTAACAAGTTATCCCCGAAGTTACTATTTGAAAATAGGCGCCATGAAGTCCGTGCATTTCCATCGTTCAGCTTGTCAAAGTCATTGTACCAATTTGACTCAAGTAGAAAGTAGTTGACAGCCATTATATTTAGTGTCTCACTTGAATCGCCTGTGTTTCAGGGTTTTTAATTGCATTGTTGACGATAGTAGTGGTGGGTCAAACTGAAATCAATTCAATTGATTTGTAGGTGGTTGTAAGCTAACTTAGCAATGACTGCATATAGCCACGCTACCTGTCATTTGTGTTGCTGTTTGAAATACTGCCATATTAGCCCAACGTTAGTTACTGTACTACCCAAATATTGAAATTAATTCTAGATATCTCTGTTTTAACAGTCAGCCTCTTCCAGCAGAGTCCTCAATCAAAATCTACATTGCCAGGTAAGTTTACACAGTCTAAACTTTGCCTGAATGCAAGCTGTGTTGGTGTCACTTATATATGTGGTCTGGGATATGGGTGCCTTAATTAGGTCGCTGACATAAAGGGATTATTTTCTGTTTTGTCAGTGCTTTTCTTTGCCAGGATACAAAGATATCGCAATCATCATAAGAAGTGTGAGAAGCAGTATGTAAAATTCCACACGTGGCAGGCAGAAAGAGAACATCTGCATACCCACCAGCTGCAGTCCGAAAAAGTATATTTTAGATCAATGTAAAATGATTTGGTGTAGTGGAAGTTTAAGGTTGACATTCATACTGTTAAACTGTACAGCATTATTATTTATCATTCAAATAAGCATGGAAGAGATATCTATATCCTCCAGTGTCTCTTTTTCTATGGAGTCCTTTCGCTGATGATGTTAAAATGCTTATCAAAGTGCAGTATCAGAACTGCAAGAAATATCTCAAGCTACAAGATGCCAGTTTTGAAGACTATTTCTGAATGTAATTTGATATTTTTATTTGTAGTTTATACTGTGTGGAGACATAATTTACAGTTTAAAAATGTTACATTTTTAAATTGAAATGATGCATTTGGTATACAGTGGTGTGAAAAAGTTAAGGGAAACAAAAAAGGCAAGTGGGGCCTGCAGTTCTTTGGATATTGTTGTGGGGTGTTTTGTGACCTCTTGGATAAGTCGTTGCTGCGCTCTTGGAGTAATTTTGGTCAGCCGGCCACTCCTGGGAAGGTTCACCACTGTTCCATGTTTTCACCATTTGTGGATAATGGCTCTCACTGTGGTTCGCTGGAGTCCCAAAGCTTTAGAAATGACTTCATAACCTTTTCCAGACTGATAGAGCTCAATTACTTTGTTTCTCATTTGTTCCTGAATTTCTTTGGATCGCAGCATGATATCTAGCTTTTGAGGATCTTTTGGTCTACTTCACTTTGTCAGACAGGTCCTATTTAAATGATTTCTTGATTCAACAGGTCTGGCAGTAATCAGGCCTGGGTGTGGCTGGTAAAATTGAATTCAGCTTTCTAAAAATTGTGGTTAATCCCAGTTAATTCATGATTTAACAATTTATTTAGCAATTACTTTTTCACACAGGCCCATGTAGGTTTGGATTTTTTGTTTCCCTTAATAATAAAAACCTTCATTTAAAAACTGCATTTTGTGTTTACTTGTGTTATCTTTGTCTAATATTTAAATTTGTTTGATGATCTGAAACATTTAAGTGTGACAAACATGCAAAAATATAAGAAAACAGGAAGGGGGCAAACACTTTTTCACACCAGTATATGTATCTTAATATTGTTTTAAGGTGAATTAAGCTACTATATCACATTGCCGAATGGAAACAGATTTCACTTGAAGTGACTCAATTTTCTTTTTTAAGATACCAGTCACAATGTTGTCATAGGATTTTGGCTGTTTGTACCATTTCATCATCAATTTACTGTTTAATACTAAATATGGGGGTTTAGCAGGGTCATGAACTATGTTCTAAAATTAAATCCACAACATGTCTTAGGTGAACTTATTCTGTCTTTTCTTGTTTTCTTAGACTCTAGCACATCACAGCCATCACCCCCTTCCACTCCACAGTCCTCTTCCAGCAGTAAGTGTCTGTGTCTAGTGGTAGCAGTGACGGTGAAATGTCAAGACCACACAAGCAAATCAGAAGGGATGAAGAGGCACTTCAAAGTTCTTCAGCCAGAGAGGTAAGATTGATACTGGATGTCTTTATATAAAGAAGCAGTTAATGATAGTAAATGGGGATGTGAATCTTTAGATATCATACTATTCAATTCCAATTTTTGAAGTTGCCATTCAATTAAAAATCTATTCTTGAAAATTCAGGTATAAATCAGATATAAATTTCTTCAAAATTTATATGAAAGCAAAAGCAAGTTTGTAAGCAGGGTAAAGTTTGTAGAACTTAAGGGAGTTTCATATTTAAAAATTTAGATCAACTGATTCCAAATACTATTAAATGAAATTAGTAGGCTTAGGTTAGTGCTTTTTTAATTTCTCAGAACCATGCCTGCCTCAAAACTGAAATTGTATTCTTTTCCAAAATGTCTAAATACAGTGTTAATAGTTGGTAATATTAATGTATTATTTAATTATCTTTTATAAATATTATTTCATGGTGGAAATAATAAAAAAGTGATATGTGAGTTCTGTGAGTGATCATTGTCTCTGGATGGTAAAACAGTTGTAACTGATGTGCATTTTAACACAAATAGTGTTAATGTAGGGTACATGGTCCATTGATATCAGTTAAATATTTAACACTAGTTGTGTACATTTTTGTGAAATTGACTCTAGGGCAACACTGTCTCAGTGTTGACCTTTTATTCTATGACTGTGTCTAGTGAGTGGACTTTTAACACTAATTTGGTGTATTGTTTTTTTAAACTCTTCTGTTGTTAATATTTTACACTATGAAGGGTTTGTTAGTTAACACTAATGGTGTAATAATGTTAACTCTCTTAAAAAGGTTAATTTAACGCTGCAATGGTGGTTCCCATATAAACTCTGAAAGTGTGTTGATTTTAACTCTGTTAATTTAACAGTTTCAGATTTGCTGTGCAGGGTTCAAATAAAATGTTAAAATGAAAGTACAGATGATTATCTGCATTGTAACAGTTTGTTCAATGACCTCTCCACCACAGCTTCAAATGTGTTCAGCTTGCAGCCAATCACAGAGCCAACCTTTCTGATCAGTTTATTCATTCTGTTGGTGTCACCAGTATGGAGCACCAGGGGGTCACTGATATAAAGCATTTCATTAATTAATAATTAATTGTACAATAAAAATATATATTAGGAAATTCATTTACAAATTACTTTACAATTGATTCTCTCCATTGAGACATTAATAAAGTAATTCCTTATTTGATATTTTAATGGACAATAGAAATTAAAAGACTGTAAATTAGTCATCAATCCATTTGAATTCAAATGGAAAAGGGATTTACAGAAAAAAACAAATTAAAAACAAACAGAAAAAAACAACTTAAAATTCTGAATTCAGAAGTGTTTTTCTAAGTGTGTCATGGTTCGGTGTAAGTGAAAAGGTGAGGACCCAAATGCAGACTTCTGAGATGGCAGATATAACTTAAAGTAGGCTTTATTGAAATACAGGCAAAAGTTGAACAGGATCCAAATGAAGGCAGGGCAGGGATAGCTGGAAATGGGGAACACAAACCTAAGGGAAATAATACAAAAACAACCCTGGGGACTAAACAGAAAACTAAGACTTAACAGGTAGACGGAAACAACCGGGGACTAGACAGAGGACTTAGGGAGCTAGGGCACAGAGACTATGGAAGGCTAGGCAGACAGAAACTCAGAAACCACTGGGGACTATACAGTACCTACCCGGAGGGGGAAACAGACAGGCTATCGTTCGGGAGCTAGGGAGCTACTACCATGGTAAACAAAGAGGAAACAAAACTTAACTTAGAAGCAGACACAGAGATAAATACTACAAGGAAGGGGTTGAACCATGCATTCTGGTTAGCCAGGGAGAACAGAGGACAAACCAGTACGATCCGACAGGGACCTGACGGTGAACTGCAACTAAATACCAAGTGTGAGGGCAATCAGGGAAACAGGACACAGCTGACGGAAGATTGCAGGTGACAATGACGAGATAAGGGAAGTAGAACTAAATACTAGGCACAAGAGACAACAGACTATCAAAGTAGAACAGGAAGTGAGATAACTAAACGGGGAAACACAGATGCATGAATGAGCTGACACAAGAGGGTGGAACACAGAGGGAGAACTAAACTTAAATACAACCAAGAATGGAAATATATAAGGAAAGTATAAACAAAACTAAGACCAGGAACTAAGGACTCAGGAATAAATACACTTAAGGAAAAATACATGAAAGAAATATAAAGACTAAATAAATCTGCAACCAAAATAGAAGACCTAAATAAACA